>JAJAGP010006808.1:0-18003 GCA_025084515.1 Ancistrus triradiatus | reverse complement strand
TTTTTTTACTTTGGCGACTATGTGGTTTGTCTTTCAGCGTCAACAAAATAATCTCCAGTTAAAACAGCAATTTACAATTTGGACTAACTATCACGTTTAACAGCATGGTGGTTATAACTAAAGAAGAAAATTATATCTGCTGCATTTTGTATAAAGAATGACACCCTTAAAGATCGATTAAACACTATTTTAAAAAGCCTTTCTGACACTAGACATAATCTTTAATTGAGCAAGTGTAGCCATTTAACAAAACCACATCATAATTATTTCCAGTTCTACACCTTCCTATGAACAAAACAAAACAAAACTGAAACTGAGGAGACATAAATAGGTTGGTATCAAGAAGGGTGGTTATACAATAACAGTATGACCGAAGCGGACATTAAGACAGGATCTTGGACCTTGGAGAATTTGTAGAGATTCTGTATTGAGAAGAGACCCTAATTCCATGCTCTGTATCTCCAAGCTCATATCAGCCTCAGTGCTGAAAGGTAGGTGGTGAAAATATTAATTGCAGGGGGATAAGTGACACGTAGATTTAATTTAATACATTTTTTCATTATGACATTTCCAGCACCCTTTTACCCATCTTTATCGATTGTTCAAATAATTCTGAAGCTGGCCGAAAGAAAAAAAGCATATAGGCTACACAGCGAGGTGGTGTATCGTCACAACAGCTCATAACAACTCACCACCACCTACAATCATTCTGCTTATCTTATCTTGCAGTTGTTTATCTCTGTGGCTGAGGTAACAATACGTTGTCCAGTGTTTTAGGAGGATGTTGCAGATTACTCTTAATTTAACAGTAATAAGATCAGTGACTGATTCAGAATCAGCTAAGCACATCAGGGAAGTGTAGCGTAATGACGATATTTTATAATTAAAAGCAAAAAAATAGACCAATTCTGCTGAGAATAATAAAAACGAAATTATAAGACCATAAAACCATTCATATCTATATTGTCATTTCTAGCACAAGACTTACTCTTCCCCTTAAACAAGTACAGGATGTATGTTCAAATCAAATGACCACGCAGTCAAATTACTGTAGCACCTCTTTTTAATTTGTCTAATATTCCAGATGTCAAGCATAAAATGTGATTATTTTATTCATCTTTTACATCAAACAACGTAACACAGAAATCAACTAAACTGTAGGCTCGGAGTGAGTAGACCTGCAGTATTTTCTTTCAGCTACAGGGGGCGGTGATGCTAATATCACCGGTGATGACAAAAGATCGAACAACACGGTAGTTAAACCTACATCAGAATATATTAGAAATATTTTTAATAAACAGTTATCTTTATTGTCTCTCAATTTAGCAGTTGATTCTCATAATTTTTGCCTCGACTTCCTCACAATATGTTTTCATGTTACTGTTAATCTACAGTACTGTGCAAAAGTATTAGGCCGCCATTAGATTTGTTGATTTAGCGTTAGTATAATAACCATACATAGCAGATTGTCGAGGATTGGACCCAAAATGTCACATTTGGATTAGTCACTCCATAGTACTCTTTTCCACTCATCTTCATTCCAATCTTTGTGGCCTTGGCTTTTCACCCTGCTCAACTTCTGAAAACTGGTTTCTTGGCCGTTACCCTTCCCTGATCAAGACTGTAGGAGGGTCAGCTTGGCATCCCGATGAAGTGTAAAGGGAGGTAGGTAGGTTGTAGACTGGGAAATAATTATATATTCATTGACATATCTAATCTAACGGTGGCTCAAGACGTTTGCACTGTACTGTATATTGTGGATCAAATCATGGGTAAAAGTGTTTATAAGATTATAGCTAGAGATAGATACAACAGAATTAACAAATCTAAAATAAATTACTAACTCAATACAGTACAATTTTTTTCATGTACTTTCTATATTGAGTCACATTGAAGCCAATTTATATTAAAACCATCAAATTGTTTCTATAAGAGCAAATTTGTTAAATTGAGAGAAATGGTGGCTCAAATGATCAGCTCTCATTTTGTCTTCACCACGAGGCCTATGAGACTTCGTTGGATTCCTTGATATGGAATTAATTTCACAGTGGTGTTTATAAACCGGATGAGAAAAAACGTCTGAATCATTCTAGAAATACATCCAAGCCATTAAAAGAAATGATTGTACGTTACTAGTGACACAGCATGTGCAGATCATACGAACAGAAAAAACAAGCTTACCAAGAGAACTCATTCACTGCCTATAATGAAAACCATGCATATATTTAAAGTGAGAATTAAAACACTAAGCTAATGCTTCATCTTTTAGAGCATGGACTTGCACTGTTGGAAAAACAAAAACAACAGTCGAACTCCACTATCCAAACTCCTGGTCTAATGTACAGGACTATTTAATATCTTAACCCACTAAGGTGGATTTACAATGAATTCAACTGATGGATTTATCTAAATATATCCCCATTGTAAATCGAGGAGTAGCTTTGTTTTCCGGAGTGAGCTGTTTGGATAATGGGGTTGGACTGTGTTTCGTCGCACTAATACATCTGCTCTGCAAAATGACAAAGCTGAATCCAATCTAATCTTATCAAACAGAGATGGTTGAGGTGGCAGTAGTTACAGATCCTGAAAACTGAGCAGGTTTCGTTGTAGAAATGTTCACTGTACATATTACAAACAATGGCAACTGGGTTGATGTGCATGAAAAAAGTGTGTGCAAATGGTGATGAAATCCAAGCTATATTTGTCTGTATGTCAAACCTGGCCTTTAGTCTGCTGGTGAATCCAGTCTGTGAACTTAATGACTTGTGTGTAAACCCCAGGTCTGTTTTGCCGGGCGCAGCCCTCTCCCCAGCTCACAATACCAGCCAAGAACCACCTGCGCCCCCGTTCTAAACACACCAGAGGTCCTCCAGAGTCTCCCTGCACACCCATACATGAATACATTAATATATACTCTCATAACGGACAAATCATGACATTTAGAAGACCCAGAATCTCACCTGACAGGCATCGACTCCTCCCTGTATGCTGCCTGCACATATCATTCTGGGGGTGACGGCATCATCGTACATCTTGTTGCAGGTTTTGTGGTTGATGATGCTCACGGTGGCTTCCTGCAGCAAGGTGGCCAGCTCACCTGCAATCAACAATAAATCCCAGATACCCTGAGGAACACCGGCTCATTTTATATGCCAGCTTAATCCAACCCAATGCCAGCAGTATGAGGAGCATGGCAGGAACCAAGCCTGGATTAGTCCAGCTTTGCTGCTATGGTGGAAACAGCCAACGTGCTGAAGCCTTATGCAAAAGTTTGGACAAATTGCAGAGGTGCTTAAAAGTTTGTGAACCCTTTTCTATACAGTCGCATAAATATAACCTAATTAGATTTCTACACAAGTCCTAAAAGTATATAAAGAGAACCAAGTTAAAGAAATGAGAAAAAGATTATACTTAATCAAAATTTATTGAGCAGTCCAGGGTTATAGGACTTGCTTATGGTTTCAATGGATATCAAATATTGTGTGATAAAGTTATTAAAACCCTTCCCCTTCGATGATTATCACACAAGCAGGTCACAGCTGAAAATAACCGAAAGCGAGGGCTAACTTCTCAGTGAGAACTCCCCAACCAGTGCCGAAGCAGCAGTGGTGCAGTGGTGAAGGCATGAGTGGGGGTGGTACCACCGGGCTGTACCAAAATCATTGAAGAAGACAGGAGCACTAAGCTCCAGAAGGGCGATGTCATAGTCGGGAGGTGAAAAACTGGTCATACTGGTTGTGCTGGACAATGCGGCGGATTTCTGGCGAGTGGAGCCAGCGTTACTGGCTGAATTCATGACCACGCAATCCCAATGTAGCCCTCAAGCACGGGCATATGAGTACCTTGGAAGTGTGACCGAACACGAAAACACGAACACACCACACAGTATTATATAAGTTACAGGCTTATTCTTTTACATACCACCGTAAGCCAAACTAATATAATCAGTCTAATAACTGTCTCTGGTTAGACAGAACTGTGCAAAAGTCTTAGGCACCATTAAATTTGTTGTTTTAGCAATGCTATAATGACCATATATAAAATATTGTCAATTGATTGGATCCAACATTTTTAAAGCCTTCGTATAGGACAAGAAAAGTACGAGTGAGACTCTTACTGATAGCATCTGAATCTGAAAGCAGGTGAGCAGGCCGACAGGAAGCCAGCGGCTTCCACCAGAGAAGCCCCACAACGTGGCAATAAGCGCTCGATCTGAAGGCCCCCTGCCACGCCCAGAACCCGCCTGAGCATCAGTGCCTCCCACAATCTTCACCCGCTTCCTGGGTCGGGTCCCACAGCCTGCTCCAGTCACAACAGCACAGCATGAGCTCAGTGTAAACATGCCAACTTTACTCACTGAGCAGAATATGCCACTTAATGAGAACTCATTTCTCTATTTGTTGATCTTTATGTGGCAATTGTGGCCAATAACCTGGATATATAGTACTGTGCAAAAGTCTTAGGCCACCAGATCTTAGACCACTAGATTAGATATGCCATTGTTCTAGCACTGGTATAATGACCATGTATAATTTCAGGTGCTTTATTGGAATACAACCAGATCATACAGAAAACTTAAACAAATCAGAAAGAAACAGCTTCTATAGGCTACAGGGCTAAGTATTTAGTGTGACCTCCCTTTACACGTCAGCAATAGCAACATCTTGCAGCTTCATCAGGATGCCAATTGATCAAGTGAGCGTTGACACATTGCTTACCACAGCGCATCTCATCTGAACCGTCCTTGCAGTCTTTGATGCCGTCACACTCTGGGTTTAATTTGGCAACACACTTGCCATTCGCACATTTATAGGAAGTTGGTAAGCAACCTTTAACTACCAAAAAAAAAACACAACAATAACAACACAGATTCAAATCCATTACTAAGAATGGAAAATGTATAAACATAGATTACAACACATGTTAAACTAATTCTCTCGCAGTTCAGAGCTTTAGTTCTGTGTTTGGTTCTAGTCCAGATCACACTATAATAAGCATGGTAATAGCATGCTTCCTACCCAGAGATCAGGGCAGTTTATCCACTCTTGAACACATATCCATGAGTGTCCGGGGTATCATCAGATTTGCCCAACCAAGACAATTTAACTGAATAGTTCTGTAAATAATAGTTTAACAAAACATTGTACACCGCAAACAGACCCTGCGGCAGAGCTTTGAACAACACACGAGAACAATGAGTTCTGTAACTCCAGCAAGCTGCCAACATCGGGCCCTCAAATAATGCTCTTAACCTCCAACTACCCAGCTCAATCATATTTCACTATGAATATGTTGTAAATGTGATCCTGTACTTTACTGAGTAGGACTTACATGCTCGCGTACAGTTCAGCTCATCGCTGCGGTCCTTACAGTCGATGATTCCATCACACACTGAAGACTTGGACAGGCAGATTTTGTTCGGACACATGTGGTAGCATTTACCTACTAAAAAGTAGGACAGAAACACACACACACAAACAAAACCATACATATAAAAAACAACCGAATGCTTGAAATTTCTGTAACATTTGCCGACAAAAACTAGTATGAGCGAATCCTTTCGACACCTGATGACAGAAAAGAGAATCACAGTCTTGAAAGGCAGAAAACAACATGGTAACGTTCCAGTAATTTTCATTTCTGTAAAGTGTTAAGTTTAATAAAAGATACAAAGATAAGCATTACTGTACTGTACAGGACTACATGTTTTCATATTGTGTTTTACTAATATTATTATAAAACAATGTGTGAAAAGTATTTAAAGTGCTTTGGTAATGTCCAGTCAATGTCCAGTTTGTTCAACGTCCTGTAACACAGAATCTTGGGCACATAACTGAGCACCTACGTTGACCTGAATGAAGGACATGGCAAAAATTGTAAGCAGTCCTTCATATTACACATTACAACTTCAGTTAATCATTTAAAAATACAGTGGTGTGAAAAAAGTGTTTGCCCCCTTCCTGATGTCCTATTTTTTTGCATGTTTGTCACACTTAAGTGTTTCAGAACAAAGACCCCCCGTTAAAACAAAACAAAACATAACTATGTTTATCTCACAGGAGTTCCAACTGTCTCTAGCCACACCCAGGGCCTGATTTTTGCCCCACCTGTCCTCAATCAGGACTCACTTAAAATAGGACTGCCTGACAAAGGTGAAGACACCAAAAGATCCTTAAAGCTACCAATCATTCCGAGATCCAAAAGAAATGTCAGGAAACAATGAGAAGGAAGTATTGAGATCTATAAGTCGGGAACAGGGTTTGATTAATCCATTTCTAAGCTTGGACTCCAGCGAACCACAGTGAGAGCCCATTATCACCAAAATGGAGAAGAATGGCAACACAGTGGTGAACATCCCCAGGAGTGGCAGGCCGACCCAAAAATTACCCCAAGAGCACAGCGATGACTCATTCCACGGGTCACAAAAGCCACCCACAACAATACCCAAAGAACTGCTGGCCCTCACTTGCTCAGTCAAAGTCAGTGTTCATGCCTTCAACCATACAAAGAGCCTGGGCAAAAATGGTTTATAATTTTCTAGAACACATCTTGGTGATCCCAAAGACTTTTGGGAAGACATTCTTGGACTGACGAGACAAAAGTTGAACTCTTTGGAAGGTGTGTGTCATTACATCTGGCGTAAAAGTAACACAACATGTCAGAAAAAAGAACAGTATACCAACAGTAAAATATGGTTAGTGGTAGTGTGATGGTCTCAAGCTGAAACAAACTGGTTCTGCAGCCAGGCAATGATGTCCAAAAAAACCACACCAGCAATCAACCTCTGAATGGTGAGGGGGGGGCAATCACTTTTTCCACACAGGGCCATGTAGGATTTGGATTTTTTTATCCTTAATAAAAAAAAACACCTTCATTTAAAAAACGCATTTTGTGTTTACTTGTGTGGTCTTTAACTAATTTTAAAAATTGGTTGTGTTCAGAAACACTTAAGTGTGACCACACATGAAAAAAAAACAGGATATCAAGACAAGGGGGGCAAAACACATTTTCACACCAATGGGGGTAGATACTATTAGGGTGATCAATGTTTGTCATAAATAAATAAAAAAACAACATGCTGTGGGTGAAAATGCTGATGGTCGCCCTCTGGTTGCTTATGGAACATGTAGGATTGAACAGATGGGTAGCAGCACTTATTAACCATAGAGTTTATGTATCTCTGGATAAGTGGCAATAATGGTTCTTACCACAGTTAGTTTCCTCGCTACTGTCTCCACAGGCCTGGAGGTTACACTGGCTCCCGTGCGGCCTGCATTGCCCACTCCCACAGTACACCTCTCCTGGTTTGCATATAGCTGCAGAAAGTCCAAGCAGATAACTCTGAGCGCTAGGAAGAGACAAAGCTACAGAAAGACCGTTAGGAAGGACGCTTACAGCACTTAGCCTCGTCACGTCCATCCACACAGTCCCTCTCTCCATCGCACACTTTCCTGAGAGGAATACAGCGGCCGTCTCCGCAGCGGAACTGTCTCGGACACGCTGGTGTGAAACACACAGACAGTAAATTACATGCTCTGGTAGTTTGTTTCAAGATTGTAACTGTACGCTTGACCTTTAGTGGCCCAGAAACATTACAAAGGGTCTAGCGCAAGACAAACGGCGGCGTCCAAGGCGCGATCCACAAAAGGGCCACGGGACAAAGCGAAGCACAGCCAAGTCGCTTTACAACACAAAGCTGAAACATTGTCATACATTCAGCAGACAGTGAGGGAACACAAAAGTATAGTGTGCTCACTGCTCTCCGGGGAAAAGGCTCTGTACACCAGGTAAAAGCCCTTGTGAGTCAGAGACTCGTCTGAGTGAAAGTGCAGTAACACAGGGGACGAGTAGATCCTCTTCCTGCTGCTGTCCACAATCGGATTACAGAGCCTGAACACAGAAAAGCAGGAAAGTACTCGGTTACAAACTTAGCCGAAATCTTTTGCGTACACTCACTGGTACTCTTAGGAGTAAAATGTTCTTCATATTTGGAAAGATAACACAACAGATCAACTACTGACCAGATAATATTTGAATGGTGGATCATGCTCAGTATACCGTGTGTGTGTGTACCACTGAAGGAATTTTAAGAGTTTTAAATACATTAAATACACACTGTCTGCTCCATTATACACATTAGAAATTTGTGGCATTGATATGTTGATTAATGGCTACAGTATATTCATTTGTGACCATGTCTTATTAGAAAATAACCACTTTATTCCGTCAACTTTGTGGTTTCATATTAATTAAAAAACGCAAAAAAATTATTGCTTCAATAAAACTATGCTGTACTCATGTGAATGCTGAGAAGATAATAGTCAAAAATAAAGCATATTAAAAACAAACTTACTTGACGCCGCCAATTTCCAGCCAGTCTTTCTCACACGTGGTGGTCGTGGGAGAATCCTGGATGTCCAGCATAATGATAGTTATGGAAAGCAGGTATCCAGGCAGCGGAGCCTGAAAGAGAAACCCGATTAAGCCGCCTTCAAAGGATGGACTTTGGCACGAAGAGGGAGCAATACCATCTCCGGCCATGAATAGCCTTCACAGAGGATGCACACTAACAGTGAGGATCTGGGAACGGGTTCTGGCCTCGACTCACCCTGATCTTCCAGTTGCAGTCCACATTTGGAGGGTAGTAGGCAGGATAGTAAGGAGACACCACAGAGCCATTCCAAGCTGAGAGGAAGCCTCCACAGTCTGGAGAGTCAGAACCAGAGCACAGAAAAGACTAAACATTGCTGTGTGGTAAAGAAACATATTGTTAAAAAATTTATTTACAAAGTGAGATAAACACACCAGTTTTTGGTATAGCCTGAAAGTAGGCCTTGAAGATGGCTCCATGTCTTTGTCGACTGAAGGAAAACGTGATGAGCATGACGTTTCCAGATGAGGTTAGCCTCATGACTGGAGATGGTCCACTCAACGGCAGACCACACCACCTAGCAACGGACACACACTTTAACTCCACTTGTTAGTATTCTTTTTTTTTAATGAATGCTGGCAAACATTTAATCATGTTCATCATGACTGTATTTGACACTAAAGAAAGGTTTTTTATAAAGCATCAACTAGCCATACATTTCTTCAGTACTTTTATTTGACTCAGCTTGTGTAAGTTGTCTTGTGTGCCACTCATTAGGAGTGTGGGATATTTCTGAGCTACGATGATTAAGGCAGGGTACTGTTACCGCGGCATATCAACAACTCTTTTGTAAAAACTGTTATATAAAAGCAATAGAACACTTGAGGTTCTGTGTTATTGTGAATAACATCACGGCTGTAATTATCTATGGCACTCGTCTTCAGCTCATGCACACACTCCCTCTCATGTTCTATTGTTTAAAGTTACACAGCCCAAATTAGGCTAGCTAACAATAACATGGGCCTGATGATTAAAAAACACATGCCTGGCAATGATTTTGTTCTGGAGAGGGAGCAGGAAGTCATATGCAGACAGTTTGTTGGCTGAACAGCTACCAGGCGTCGCTCCCTGCAGGGTGACCACATCCAGCCGCACCACATGACCTGAAGGAACCCTCAGCCTCCATTGATAATACGGTTTCTTTGGGCTCACCAAACTCAGCGTGCGATTGTTGCCGTACTTTGCATAGAGGTCAAAAGACATGGCTGTCGACCAAACAAGAGTAATGGCGCCAATAAATAAAAACAAAAGAGCATAATTATCAGAATGATAAAAAAAACGGTATAGAAATAATCTTCTAATATTACCCTGTAGTCCAAGCTGCCACTTGCCACTTTGCAAGTTGTTAGGATTTTTTATTTTATCCGCCTTGTTGTCGTCATCGTCATCATCATCATCATCATCATCATCGTCGTCGTCGTCATCATCATCATCTTCACTGTCCAAGTTCAAGCCTTAGAATATAGAGTTGTTCATTATCACCCATCCATCTTCATATAAGAGATCATTTTATTTAAAGGGCTTACCCAGGAACCTCAATGTGTCTTCATCCTTGGCTATATAGTGCTGCTCTGCCACGACCTTGTTCATGCCAGGGAAGCGGCGCTGCAACCTGGTAGGTTTGGATTTCTGCAGCTCCTCTGCAACGGCTGCTGATGGAGCAGAGAACTTACTCCAGAAGAAAACATTGAGTCCGTTTACTCCTTCACTGTCAGCATGGACACACATTACACACAGGTATTTTTAAGCAATCTCACAAGGATGAAGAATAATGTGTTCAACATACTGTATATCTAATAATTCAACTTGTGAATTCTCACCTAAAGGCGACGATTCCTGAGCGCCGATAATACGGCCTCAAAGGTGAGGACTCGTACAACTCTGAGAACTGAGCCGTCATCACAAGGAACCGGTCAGGAGCATCAACCATGAGGTAAAAAAGAAAGATGGCAACTCTGAAATCCATCCAGATCAACTGCAGAACAACACACTAACAAGATCTTCACCTTCCCATCAAACATCTGCATGGTTCTTCATAATTAGGGCAGGATAATTAGGCCACTTCAGTGGAGGTTCTAGAGCATTTCAAAGGGGTGGGGCAGTGGCTATGTTAGAGGAGCCAATTGCTTTCTACCTATTTAAGCATTGCAGGCATGTTGTCACAGTATGGTGTACGGCATCACCCAGACGTCACGGCTATATAAGAGGTGACATCATGGAGCAGGTGTTACATCAGTAGCCTGGGCAGAACGTGCAGCCTTGGCACAAAAGGTTTCGTTCTTGTGCGATTGGCTTTGAGCAACAAGAGCTGTGAGCAACAAGAGTGCCATTGTCCGGAGCTCAATGTCATTCTGAAGTGCAGGGTGGCGGGCCAGCCCGGGGGTTCAGGCTACCTTTAATAAGCACGGGCACACTCTCGCGTAACTCCTCTACACCTGCCCATTCACTCTTATTAAACAGGACTACAGGTATAACATCAATCATTGTAAAAGGTTTGTAAAAGCTCTGTGGAAAATCACCCTGGCCGGCCGTCTCACCTCAGATAACTTTTTCCTTTTACTTATACAAGACTCGGCTCACGCTCCATTCACTCGGTCTGTCTCTGGTTTTCTCTCTGTCCCCGAGTCTACCTTTCGTCTCTACTTGAGCTGCACTCAGGCACAGAGCATCTGATTGTGTGAGGAAGTGAACAGACAATGTTTTTATTGAGGGCCTGCTCTTCTTCTCACTCGGCCTGCCTGGGCCCTGTGCTTCTCACAAATGCCATTCTTGTCCTCAGGGCTGAAAAGGCAGCGCTCTCATGGGACACGCTCTCACTGCGCTGCCTCGCACCAGGACTGGCTTTGGTTACAGCTGGCTTTACATTTAAGAGGGCCACGGAGTAGGCGAAAGCTCACTGAAGCCTGATTTACATCTAAAAAGGGCCACCTAAAGAGCAGCACAGGACGCACGTCTCTGACCTAGTGTAAGCTTTGCCTTAAAACACCTGAGGCTATGAGAAGTCCACTTAAACGTACAGATTTACATTTACAGCATTTAACATGCCACCACATCAATTACAGCTGGGATTTGCAGTCCGGAGCATCAACCACTTATCATGTTGTCCGACTTACATAGGGGTTCAGCGCCTGAGACTGGAGGTGGAACTGCGTGGAGGATGGGTCAGCCAACTCAGACAAGAAGCTAAGATTGGAAAACTCCACGTTTCCTCCCAGAAAGAAAACTGAGGAAGAAGGAGGTGCTGGAGAGACAAGAGATCAGCTGTTAAGTCTAGAAACATGAAACAGATACTCATCAATAATCCCACACTCCCCCAGCTATGCTGTCCTAAAGGAGAGGTGTGCTCTGCTTGGTAGCGAAGCCTGTACACCAACGTGCCAGAGCATAATCACCGCATTCCTTAACAGCAAGCCGGCTTAACTTACATGCAAAAAAATGGAGAGTCAGTGCAACAGCGGTAGACAGGGGGATAAAGGGGGCGGCACCCAGCGCCCACCTCCTCCATACCCTCAGCGTGGCTCTTCTGTCCTCCGCCTGTTTGTCCAACCCAGCCTGAGACTGGCACGGCTCCTTTCCTTTAATATCCTATAAAAGCAGTACGAGAACTCGCTTCAGAATCAGACCTACTTTGCCAGGGCATGTGCCCTAGTAAAATGTATCTGTGCCACATTAAAGTCACAGTGGTACCAAGTCAATTTTATTCTACATTGCTGAGCAGAACTACAGGCCAAGCCATGCAAATTCAACACAGACACTACATTTCCCATAATGACAAAAGTTTGAGAGTCACTTTAGTGCTAAGTCTATTGTGTTTAACATATGGTGTTAATATTGTGTTGGGCACAGTTGTGACCCTACGACATATTGGCAAGAAGAGGGGTACAGCTGTGCCCCACTAAATTCTGCATGTGCCTCAGTGTCACACGTATTCTAGAGACACCTGTGCTCTGTGTTTCTTTGCTTTTGTAAAGCCGCTTTGCAGCAATGTGTATTGTTAAAAGCGTAAAATTCAGTATTGTGCAAAAGTCTTAGGCCACCATTAGATTAGATATACAATTGTTTTAGCAAAGGTAAAATGACCATATGGAGTTATTTCTCAGTTTCTTCATTGTAATACATCCAGAAAATACAACACATTTGTATGCAGTATTAAAATATGAAAAAAAACAAGAAAAAACAGCTTAGATAGGCTACAATGGCAATAATTTAAGCAATTGCAGCATCTGGGAGCTTCATCAAGACACCAAGCTGATCTTTAGTCTGAAGTAGCTTGATCAGGAATGTTTTTTTTTTGGAAGCGTAGCAGAGAGCAGCTACTTTTTTTTGTAGGGGGAACAGGGTGAAAAGGCTAAAATGTGTTAATTCTCACAAAGACTGGAATGAAGATCAGTGGAATAAAGGATTATGAAGTGACGAATCCAAGTTTGAACTTTTTGGGTCCCATCATCGACAATATATTATATGTAGTCATTATACCGCTGCTAAAAGAACAAATCTAATGGTGGCCTAACACTTTTGCACAGTATAGCATATGGTATAACTTGCAACAAGTTAAAGAACAAATGTTCAAATGGTTTAGACTGGTATTATGTGCTGTATTATTTAGCTCCAGTAATAAACGGTGAATGGAGGAAGCTCACAAATTTAGCAGCACGAATGTGTTTATGTATTGAGTAGACTGACAGAATGCAGTTAACCAGGTGAGATCTCCCTCAGGACCTGTGAGGAAAGTAACTTGAGGGGTTCACTTTCCCACGACCGCTCTCAGGAGGGTCGCATCACCAGACCCTTTAAATAATCTACCCAAACTTAGTGATGTTTAAATTCATCACATGAGACTCAGCGCAGTATTAAACTTAAATATCATGGCTGTGTGATTAAAGCTCAGAATCAGAACTGAAGTTGAACCCGTTGCATTGCTCATGATAAGATTCCTGATCAAATCAGGCAGCAAACACCTTAAATACGGATAACGGAGGGCACTGGGGGCTCGAGCTTACCTGTACAGGTGAGTCTGCGCTTCCACGGTGTCCTGAACCCGATACGCTATAAATCTCGCAGCTCCTGATTTTGGGGAAAGTCCTCATTCCTGCTCCCTGTTCCCTTCCAGTTGCAGACGGTACAGCACAACACCGGAGAAAATGACCGGCGGAAAATCAGCTCAGACAATCCGTAGCTTTCTGTCCGCGGAGAAACCCGCTCACAGCTCGCTCGTGCACAGGTGCTGCACGGTTCCCATCATGCACCGCGGCACAAAGGCACCACTATGAACGGCTGGCACGCAGGAACCCCCGCAACATAAACCCCGAGACAAACTGCTGACGATGGCAAGAGCAACGAGTTTATTTTAAAAGCCTATAAAGCCTGAGACCGAAATAGGTTCTCAAATATATATATATATATATATATATATATATATATATATATATATATATATATATAGCCTATATACTATATATATATATGAGATATCTATTTGAGAACTTTTTACTTTTACTTAGAATAACACCATGAAATATCTAAATACACATTTTTTATAATATAATATAATATAATATAATATAATATAATATAGATAAAAAATAAATTTAAGGCAGCAAGGTGGTACAGTGGTCAGCACTGTTGCCTCACAGTATTGGGTCAACTGTTGTCTCTAAAGTGTCAGTGATAAAGTGTCAGGTGCCCTGTTTAGGGTTGATTCCCAACTAGCATACAGCGCTGCCAGTTGAATTAGATTAAGCAGGTATGTAAATGTATGACTCTGGATCATTAAGGTGTTATTATTAGTTTTCCTCCCTTTCTGTCTAACTTATTAAACATTTTATGGCACTTCTAACCACATGGTTGGCTGTCTAAGAGAAGTAAGACCGGTCAATGGACCATTCCATGGGCGCTGCAATATCAACACCTACCCAGCCTTGCAATGGACAGTTGTCCTGTTCAGTGCATGATTATGCCTGTTGTCCAGCCATAGGCATCTGAGTTCCCCTTGTTTCCAACATGTTTCAGAATGCATGCATTAAAATACACAGTAATAAATTGTACATAATATTTTTTTTCCTGCAAAGGTTTAAGTTCTTTTCATTCAGAATATTAACAAAACATGTCATTTAATCACAGTTACGTTTACCTTGTATGTACACTTACTTTTTTCAGAAGCACCTACCATATAGGACAATAGCCCGTTTGTTGCCAAAGACAGTGTTTCAGCCGAACTCCACCCCTTTTCTTATTAGACAGGGTTCATCAAACAGCCACCACGGACCAGATATTATGTGTGTGTGTTGGACCTGCACCAGAACATACTAAGTGACACTGACACAGTATGTAAGGCTCGTATGAGTATATTGGGTGCAGTACATTCATTGTGATTGTTACACCTCATGGTCACTGCTTGGAAGATGGATGTGGTTAATTCAATTTTAGTTTTATTAGCGCCTTTAAAAATTGTAACAAATCAATGCTTTACAAAAATCTAACACCTCGATAAACATTTGCCTTTACTTGACTAACTTATTTGGTGTTCAGGTGGTACAGTGGGGTCAAGTCAAGGTGGTGCCTTCTGGCCAGGTTGGGCATAACACAGGCCATGTCTGAGGGACAGTAGGCCAGACAAGGGATCTCCCCCAAACACTGCTACATTGTGATGGACTGTCACCTGGGCCCTGAACCTCCAAAACCCTTGCAACCCTGACCAGCTAAGTGGGGATAAACAATGGGTGTCCCTTACCAAATTGTCATGAGCTGTCAATAGTTTTGGCTCTTGCTTAGGGGCACAAAATGTGACAGCTTGGCTGGATTGAAATCACCCATCAGGGGTGCATTTCTCAAAAACATCACAGGACAACGACCATCATAAAATAGTAGAACAAGTGTTTCATGTGATCTTTGCTCTACCAGTTAACAATGGTCGTTGTGCTGCAATGCTTTCTGGAAATCCACCTCAGATTAGATTAACTACTGAGCCACTCTTATCCCAAAACACAATCATACCAAAAACTCACTCAAGATAAAATGGGAACCTTGATGATTTTAAGTTTTAACATATTTATAATATATACAAACAATGCTTATTACATTACAGATCATGAAATCACACTTGACACACACACAGAGCACTCTGGTCTACTACATGGTTGTTATTAAGCTGAGGTCTGTTCATTGAAACTAATGTTCACAGTTGATGTGGTTCATTATAAACGTAGAATAAGCTTGGCTCTGAGAGTTACAGGTTGAACTGTCAGTTAGAAATGTGGCTGCTGATCCAGTCGATGAACTTGACCACCTTTGTGTACACTCCCGGAAAGTTGGTCTGTGCCACAACCTGACCCCAGCTCACGATGCCCATCAAAAACCAGCGCCCGCTTTCCGAATTCTGACCATGACAGAGGGACCAACCAGAGTCCCCCTGGAGGACAAAAGAGAGACATCTTTTCTTTCAGCTAGCATGAAAAGGACATCTATAATATCTGAATATACTATGGAGAGTTACAGGAAGATTGTTGTTGCGTAGATTGGAGCTTTGAATGTGAGTTTTGCAAATGTTTAGTCGCAAAGGAGCAAAAGGAGCAAAGGAAATTTAAAGAAGGAACATCTTCAGGGAACAAACTCAAACCCGACAGACAGCACTGTGCAAAAGTCTTAGGCCAACAATACATTTGTTATTTAGTAATAATAATGACCATATTTGTCACTCCATAATCCACTTTTTGTGAGCTTTAGCATATTTCAGCCTTTTCACTCTGTTCCCCTTCCAAAAAAGTGGTTGCTTGGGTACTACACTTCCAAGAAGACCATTCCAGGGTGAGGGCTGGGTCTGTGATACACAGCATGAACCAGTGGTGCCCTCATTCAGTATTAAGTCAAGTTCTAAGACCTTACAAAAACACAAGCAGATGATCTGGAAAGGTCAATCTATAATTTCAAATGAGCAGAATTAAGTTCGGTTCCTGTAGAGGTTCTGTTCATTTCTATTCATTTAGAAACTCAATAAGACGTGTCATTTAACCAGGGCTGCCCAAATTTTTTGCTTTAGGAGATATTTTGCAGAAACGTAAAATAAAGCTTACCCTCCATTTACACTCACCCGGCAGGCGTCCTGTTCTCCACTGGGTACCCCGGCACATAGCATACGGGGGGATACGGGACCATACGCCCTCTTACACTCCCCCTGACTAAGGACGTTTACCTCTGCCTTCTGAAGAACTGCAGGGAGAACTTTATCTGAGAAACATCAAGAGGGGGCAAGTCAATTACAGTCAAACACTTGGCTAAAAACATTTAGTGCCTTTTTCTTTATAACTGAAAGGATGAGTTTTATGAGCTCAGTAAATTTATTACTGAACTTTATAACCAAGCTGAATTTCAGTGTTTCTTATACAGCAATCTAAATTGTGCATCTCGAGTGTGTGAGACTATGGTAGGCCTAGTAATCTTTGCGTATGTGTAACAGTGTGTCTCACCCTGCTCGGAGCGGTAGCCCCAGCCGGTCACCCAGCAGCGGTGATTCTCGGTTAGTGTCTGTGAGGGAGCGGGCAGGCACACAGGCTGGATGAAGGGGGCAAGGCTGCTGGGCCAGGGCTTCCTGAGCTGCAGCAGGGCGATATCGTAGTCGAAGTTCCGAGCGTTGTAGTACTCGTGCACGACGATGCGGCGGATCTCTGCCACGTGCTTGGCACTGCCCTGAGTGAGCATGCCCAGATGAGCCATCCACTGTCGAGGATCTGACAGTCTGGTGAGGGCAAATAAAAAGTACGTAGGTTCAGAAGGACTGAGGGTTCTTCCATTTTGTCTTGGTCAGTGTATAGGTACAGTCTAGGATACTACATATAATGCATTTATATATTAAAGTATAAAAAGTGACATAATTTATAAAAAGTTAACACAACCTCTTCAGGGAATAATATTAAATATGCAACATGTCATTTTCTCATTTAGGCTCTAACACTTTACAAAAACAGTAGCGGATCACCTGGAAGGGTTCCAAAATGTTAGTACAAACTAGACGTTATGTTTGTTAAATGTACGCATTAAAGTAAGTTTGTTCATTGAAGTTCTTTTCATGCATAAGCTTTTTTTTCACTTTTTCACAATGCTTTTCTTCACTGTTTTAACGTTATCGTACCTCTCTCTGCTGAAGCAGTGTGCAGCAGAGATCAGCCACTCACTGGTGATGACGGACGCACCGCAATACAGACTGCCTGAAAAGTGCAAACTGACTTGCCACGGCCACTCCCCTTCCACTGCATTAACTCCACCCACCACCCTCTGCTGAGGGCCAGCGCTGTCAATCACACGCCTTACAGGTATCGGGTGACCACAGGCTGCAACGTGAAAAGATTACACTGTGGTAAATGATAAGTTTAAGTATTGCCAACTGTCACAAACTAAACTGAATGGCCATTGATGGAAGTACAGCTACTGACATGAGAACCACAAGGAAAGAAAGAACATATTTGAACTTTTAAACTGTGTGCTGTTTAAGGTGAACTGCTGCAGGATCAGAAACTACAACCAGATATGATTAGGTATTTTTTTTGCTGCTGCGTCGGTGGAGCTACAATGTGTGGAGG
>JAJAGP010006807.1:0-18006 GCA_025084515.1 Ancistrus triradiatus | reverse complement strand
ACACACACAGTGGTACAGGAGAGCTGGACCGGGATGAGAGTGAAGCTGCTGTGCTTTATATCCGCTTCCAGCTCTGAACTCATCGGGCATTCTGTATGAAACTCAGTCCAGAAATGCTAATCTGAGTCCTGCTGGATATCAGCGCTCACACTCTCCAGCAGCACTACCAGCTACGGGCCAAAGCCGGCCGCTGGAGCACCCTCAGCCCTACCCATCACACACAGTAAGGGTACTTTCAGCTTCCCAGTTATTTACTGTGTTGTATGTAGTTGAAGCGGTACAGCTGTGGTAGAACTTTATTAAATGACATGCCCATAATATTTAAAATAATTGTTACATTATTTGTCTACATTATTTTAAATAAATATAAATACGTCAAATTATTTATAAAATTATTTTTACTCAGCTATAGTCATTGAAAATTAGATGTTGTAGATATTACACAGATTATTAAATTACCATTTGAAATTAAAATAATTTATTTTAAATAAATAGATGTACATCAGTTTATTTTAAGAGCTTTGATTAATTAATCAATATTTTACATTTAATTATGCAACATTTTAAATTAAATCATGATTATTGCAGTTAAATTACTTAACTACATTAAATTAAAAATATATTATTTGTAAAAAACCAAACTACAGCAATTTCAGCTATAATATAGCTCTTATAGTCAGTTAAATGGTTTGGCTTTATGGAATATTTTAAAATAAATTATTATTAATAATTGATAGATATAGTATTTAATTAAATATAAAATATAATATTTTCTATTTGATTTTGTCTAATATAATTAAATATTATATGTAACATTGAATTAATTAAATGCTATTCAGTATTAGTATTACAATTCAATATTAGTTAAATATTTTTAAATAAACAATGTTTGTTATTACTGTTAAATTACTACTATTAAATATATTTATTTGCAATATTATTAAAAATAAATGAATATATTTAAAATAAACATAATTTATGTTGCAGAGATAAACTACAGCAGTTTACTGAACTTTACCAGCTTTAATCAATTTATATATATATATACGTATATATATTTGTTAAATATTGAAAGTAAGTTATGTTTATTACTTTTAAATTACTATTATTATAATAATTATTTATTTAAAATGTTATTGAAAATAAATGAAATATTTAAAATAAATATAATTATTTTTTGCGTAAATATAACTACCGCAGTTAAAATTATGTTATAATATTTGCTAAATATTTTTAAACTAATTTGTTTATTATTACTGTTAAATTACTATTATTAAAATAATAACTTTTTAAAAAGTCATTAAAAATAAATGAATGTATTTAAAATAAATATAATTTTTTAGCAAAAACAAACTATAGCAATTTATTGAACTTTTAAAGTCTGAATCCATTAAAAATATTTTATAATAGCTGTTAAATATATTTTAAGTAAATGATTTTTATTGTTACTGTTAAATTACTAGTATTAACAGTATTATTTATTAATAATTAAATAATAATTGAAATAATAATGATTTATTTAAAATATTGTTAAAGATAAATTCATGTATTTAAAATAAACATCATAGTTTTGCATAAAGAAACTCCAGCAGTGTGCTGATCTCTTAAAGCTTGAGCCAATGGAAAATAATTTGATAATATTTGTAATATTTTTAAGTAAATTATGTTTATTGTTAAATTACTATTATTATTAAATATTGTTAAAAATAAATTATTTAAAATGAAGTGAAACACAACGATTTCACTCAGTTATAAGGAAATTTTTGGAGACATTAAATATTCTAGACGTCATTAAATATTAAAAAGTAATAAAAACTTATACAGGAGGTTGGGCCAAGACTCAAACCTCTGCCATGCTGCTCTATTATTCAGCTATTAATAAAACTGTACAGTGGGCCTATATTCATTCATTCATTCAGTGGTTTATTCGTTTTCAAACCTAATTCAGGCTCGCGGGGGAGCAAAGGTCTAACCAACAGCACGGGTCACAGGGCGGGAGCGAACCCTAGACATACACACACACTCACTTAAACTGGGAGACTTTAGAGACACCTGTTAACCTAATACACGATTTTGAAATGTGGGAGGAGACTGGAGTTACTGGAGGAACTCACAGAGACACGGGGAGAACATGCAAACTTCACATCGAACCAGGGATCTGTTTAGTGCTCTCTCTCTCTCTCTCTGTCTCTCTGTCTGTCTGTCTCTCTTTGTAGTGATGAAGTATGGCATAAGAGAGACCGAGAGAGACAGACAGTCAGAGAGAGAGAGAGAGACAGAGAGAGACAGAGACAGACAGAGGGGGAGACAGACAGACAGACAGAGAGAAAGAAAGAAAGAGACAGAGACAGACAGACAGAGGGGGAGACATAGACAGACAGACAGACAGAGAGATAGAGAGACAGAGAGAGACAGACAGACAGATAGAGAAAGAGAGAGATAGAGAGACAGACAGACAGAGAGAAAGAGACAGAGAGACAGTGTCTCCTCATGCCGTTCTTCATCACTTCAGTCTCAGTATTACTTTGAAGGAGGCAAGCAGCCCCCGGTTTTCCGTCTATCTCTCTCTCTCTCTGTCTCTCTCTCTCTCTCTCTCTCTCTCTCTCTCTCTCTCTCTCTCTCTCTCTCGTTCATCTTCCCGATGCGACTGATAAGCCCAGGCTGGGTTTGCAGCGTCAGCTACATTTAAATCGTCTGTCAGGCTGAAACATTAGCGCTGATACAAACCTGACAGTGAAGGGGGTGAGGGAGTGCACACACCGAGCCACTGTCTACCATCACAGCAACCACTAGTGACATATATATATGTACAGGAGACGGAGACGGGAGCAGCGCTGTACGCAGAGAGCACCATAAAAGAGTTCAGGCTTTTTCCCTTTTTTTAAGCCTAAAGCTTGGTGATTGGTTCGGTCAGGCCATAAAACAGATTGAAGCTGGAGGAGTTTTAAATTCGATGCTGCAGGAAAGAAAGGTCCATCATTCAGAAGGCAGTTTCTTAGTTTTTAAACAATGCACATAACATGCCTAGAGCCAGCAGTTCCTGAAGCCCGAGTGTGCACCTCTGCCTAAGAATGATTAGTAGACTGTGAAATGACTGAAATAATTAACAACACTAATTACGTACCTTCCTTCTATCATGTTATTTTGATTAATGGCAGTTTTGCGTGAACGTATTTGACACTTAATAGTTTTTTCGCTTTAAGAAGCACTGCCAATGTGCGACAGTGTGCGACACGTCCCTCATTGTTTACATGAGAGAGAAGTTCAGAGGCCTCCAGAAGGGCAGAGATCTCCAGGTCAGTGCTGATTTGAGGTTGGTGGGAAAATTCGGCTTCCAGTTGTCCCTGAGTTTTCCCACCATTACAGCATTCCAGGCATTCCTACTGATACTTGATCTCTTATTCTTTCTTCTCTGTCTCTCTCTAAACTGTCTGTCTGTCACAAGCTATCGTCTCTAGCCCTTTATCATGACTGTCCTTCTTCCATTTGTTTACGTTTGTTTGAAGGCAGTCCTAATCTCCACCTCTCCCGGTCTGTCTGTAGTAGGATGATGTGCTTCTTTCATGAGCATGTTGTTCCTTCATTAGAAAGCATTCCTAAGTCAGACCTAAGTTCACCAGCGGCGGCGTGCTAATTACAGAACCGTGTTTGTCCGTCTGTGAAATGAAAGCTGACAGGCCGATGCTCTTAGCCGTCTTCGTTCCTACTCCGGCCGAATGCTTTTCCGGCTCTGGCACGTCCCCGAGATGAAAACTGGGATACGAGGTCGAGCCCAGTGGCTGGACTGGAACCGCATGTGTGCGAGAACAGAAGCCTGAGAAAAGCATGAGGGGTCTCTCAGAGTTCACTGTACACAAAAAGCCTATATTAAGCAGTCTGGCTGCCCGGTATTGGAAGCATGAGGAGGTCATGTGACCCCGGAGCTGTGTAAATTTGTCTCTGACATTCGCTGATACAGATCATAAAGAGGCTCGGAGACTGTTCTACCCCCACCAGCAGCGTGGAGGGTAACAGCGGGCGCTGAACGTTTAACTCTGGTTAAACAGTGTATATATATATATATATATATACGCTATATTCACACACATTCATTCATTCATTCATTGTCGTGTCGCATGAGAGCCGGTGCTTAGCCAGAAGCACAGGGGGCAAGGCTGGAACAACCAATCCATCATGGGGCACACACACTCACACACTAAGGGGTTCTTTTGGAAACACCAATTAACCTAACACACATGTCTTTGGAATTTCGGAGTAAACCCAGAGTAAACCCAGAGAGACATGGGGAGAACATGCAAACTCCACGCAGGCCACAGCACTAAGCACTCAGCGTGCTGTTATAGAAATAAATCTGACTTGAGCTTGAGGTTTGATAAAGCTCTTAGAAAATGAAACAAGTGGAAAGCTTCTCTCATCGGCAGCTCCTCTGCTCTGGCGTGTTTTAAGCTTAATGCTTTTACTCAGGCCGGAGCGCAGGCAGTAACTCGTTATTATATAAGCACATATCCTACGAAAACATCAAAGGCTTCATTTATATTCAGCCGCGTACGTATCAGTCGAATCGTTTGGCCTCGGCGTATCCGCGGGCCGGCTCCCTCTCCCTCTCCGAGCCTCTGCTCCGCTTCCATTAGCGCTGTTTTATCTGGAACGTGCACAGATTCCGACTCGCTCCTGATTTCCAGAGCTCTGTTCTGTAATGAAACCTCTTGATTTTTCTCTCCGCTCTGCAGTCGTTTGCATGTTCCTGCCGTCCGGCCGCCTTCGTTAGCGAATGACGAAATTAAACGAAACGCGTCATTAGCATGCTATTCGAGCGAGGCGGGCGAGCTGCGTGACTTTTCAGGGCTGTTATTGTTTTAAATCAGACGCCACGAACATTTTTAATCTATTTCAAATGCAAGACATGGCACGGCACGGGCCACCCGTGACATGTGGACACGTTAGGGAGGGGAGGTCGGTAGGGGATCATCACAGCGACCCTTGAAGGTCCTGCAGGTATACGCACTGGACCGCTGCGACCCCGACCAGGACATGCAGGGTTAAAATCTGAAAGTGGTCTAAAGCAGTGGCCACACTGGATCTCTGCCTAGCAGTTTTCAGTGGGACAAAAGTTTGTGGACACCCCACCTACTTACTGAGCTGTGCTATTTCACACTCACTTGTATAATACATATATAAAGCTTACATTTCTGGATTCTCATAGATAAACAGTTTCAGTAGGCTGGGTTGTACTTATTCTCCAGTGACTCTCAGTAACATTTATAGGTTTCTGCTTCCAACAAGTCAGTTCATCAACTTTCCGCCCTTAAACAAAGTCCATACAGAATTGGTTTGCCGACTTTGATCGAGAACAAGGCCGGCTTGTACAGAACCTCAACCTGAACTCACAGTCATGTTCCAAAATCTACTGGAAAGCCCTCATAGAAGAACAGAAGGCTGTTGTAGCAGCAAAGGTGTGGCCCAGACTCCAAACGAATACAGTGGTACCTCGGTTCTCGACGTTTGCTCGGTTCTGGTGCGCTTGCTTAAACTTGTACGAGTCGAGTCGCGGAACTCGTTTCTGCCAAAACTCGATTCACGATTCAGTGATTCAGATTCACAACAGCTCTCGCTCACTGCAGATCTGTGCTGTGTTTATCATATTTTTCTTTATTTTTACATCTACAGTACTGCATTCTTAGTGCAAATAAATCTCCATGAGTCCTAAAAAGGTTAGTGATGAGAGCCAACCGAAAGGAAAACCAGAACTGAATCCTCTTGGCTTGGCTGAGCAGTTAGCTTTAGAAACTAGTGCCCTGAGTTCACCAATAGAGTAAGTGTTTTTTTACTTTTCACTTTCCATCCATTCCTCATTAAATGACATGAGATTTTTTAGCACTTTATTATAAAATAAGCTTTGTGTTCATGATTTTGGTAAGCTGTAGGTTATTGTCAGTGTTTTAAACATGAACTTACTTGTCATTACTTATCATAGGCTAAGCCATGATCCATTTAGCTTATGATGGATTTGTTGAACATCTCCCCATCATAAATCAGGAGCTCCTGTACAGTACAGCTCCATTAATGCTGATAATGCCTTGCTGTACTCATGATTTGGGTGGTTTTGTTTGGGCGTCCACAAACTTTTGTCTACAGTACCAGTCAAAAGTTTGGACACACCTTCTCACCCAGTGATTTTTCTTTATTGTTTAATGTTCTCTACATTGTAGATTAATATTGAAGACATCAAAACTATGAGGGAACTCACATGGAATCATGTAGTAAACAAAAAAGTGCTAAACAAACCAGAACAAGTTTTATACTTTAGATTCTGTGTTTCAGCCAAACACATTGGTCACAAACACATTAAGAAGGCCTGAAAGTCCTCAAGGTAACTCTTGACAATGCCCACCTGTTACCTGAAACCCTTTCCAGGTGATTCCCTTAAAGCTGACTGAGAGAATGCCAAGAGGGTGCAAAGCTTCCATTAAAGCAAAAGGTGAAGTATAAAACCTATTGTAGTTTGTTCAACACTTTTTGTTTACTACATAATTCCGTACGTGTTTCTTCATAGTTTGGACGTCTTCAGTATTAATATTAAACGTAGAAAATAATAAAAATAACGAAAAAACATGTGAATGAGTCCAAGGTGTGTCCAGACTTTTGACTGGTACTGTATATAGAACAACGTTGCATCTGCATGAGCTGCTATTCACGACCGGAGACTCGAGACTTTAATCACAGACGGTAGCTTTGTGTAGAAAGTTGATTATTTTAGGCGTCAGCTCTCTAATCAACCAGCATTTTTTCAGTTTAGTCCTGGCGAGTTTTGCATTTCTTCACGTTCTCGATCCTAAAACAAATAAAGCTGATACGTGACATGTGGGATTAAAATATGGGAATGATAAATACAAGCAGATGTGAATTGTGGTGAATTATTACCCTCTACAATATTAGCATGCGCCGTCGGTCGGCAGGCCGGCTGGAAATACATCGTTTTGCTTTCGTTTAGCTGCCCGTGATGGATGTGACTGGCAACACGTAGAGTTTGTTCAGCCATTAGCTGAGAGCTCATTTAAACTTACCGCAAGTTAGAATATTTTTATTATTCAACACTCAACTTCATATTAGCCGTGTTTCTAAAGCAAACACAGGTGGCTAATGTTCATCATAACATTTAGTGGAACTTGATGATCAGGTTTGGTTGTTAGAAAAAGGTCTGGGTTTAAGTAGCTGAGTAGCATAGCTGAAATTAGGAGAGATTAGCGCTTCTCCAGCTCTGTTTTTATTAGCAAACTTACCTACCGAGCAAATGTTTCCCATAAGGAATAATGTAAACTGAGTGAATGGGTTCCAGACCCCCAGAAAACCCCCCTGTATGAGGCATTATCAGCATTAATGGAGCTGTACTGTACAGGAGCTTCTGATATATGGTGGGGATATGTTCAACAAATCCATCATAAGATACATGGATCATGAACTGATGAGTTTAATATAGTCTGTACTGTATCTATTACACATTAACACTTACATTAACCTACAGTTACCCAAAATCATTAGCACAAAGCTTATTTATAATACAGTGCTGAACAATCTCATGTCATTTAGTGAGTCATGGATTGAAAGTGAAAAGTAAAAGCAACACAGTTAATCTATTGGTGAACTGCAGCCTGTGTTCTGGAGCATTCAGTTCCTGTTTTGCTTTCGGTTTGCTCTTATAAATAACCTTTTTAGGATCCATAGAGATTTATTTGCACTAAGAATACAATACTGTAGATGGAAAAATAGAGAAACTTTTTTACTTGTTTTAGTATTGTTTATTAATATATTTATTAATACATACGTATTCCCTTAAAGCATACTAAAATACACCTTAAGTAAACTACAGAAAAGCACATTTAACATGTATTTACCTAAAGTATTTAAAAATGCACAAATGAAATACACCATTAATGTAGTCAGTTATGCTTCTTAATCGTAAGGCTTAGCCATGAAGCGGACTGTAAACGTTCTGCACTTAAGGAGCTGGGCGGCGAGGCTAACGTCGCTAACGCAGGCCAGAACTTTAGCGTGATTAGCGAGGCTAAGGCTCTTCTCCAGCTCCGCTTCCCTGAGTCTGGCTGTTTCCCACCATGCACTGAGTGATTAAACTCCACACTATTGGCAATAGATCAGTCTTCATTAAGCGTTCCTAAAGGCTCCTGCCTCGCATTAATTGGATTAGCGATTTGTTTTCTGTGCTGTCAGTCGGAGCCTCTCAGTGGGTCGGAGGAGATTATGGCCACCATGTCGTATCGCACAAACACGGAACGGATTTATTTCGAGGATTTCCCACCTGTGATTCAATTAGTCTGAAGAAAGGCGTAGCAGAAAGCAGCCTGAGTTTGTCTTTACTGGTGGGCAGTTTCTTTACAGATTTAGCTGCTTGTAGCAACAAGAACTGAGACGTTCAATATTAATTATGTGTTAAATTAAAATCAACACTAGCTGCTGGCTGGTACTGACATCCACGTCTGACCAGTGCATTAAATCCAATCTGATCCAGCTTTTTAGGCTTAGATTAGCTTCTGGATGGATTTAGTAGCAGATTGGTGTGCATGTGCGTTTACAACTTTAGGCTGCTTAATGTCAAGTAGCGTCTTAAATTTAGCGGATACACGGCTTGGAGGCATAGCTAAGGTTTCTAACCCTAGGAAAGTGTTACTAAAACCAGTATTTGATCTTAAACTGTATATTTCACATATTGATTAAGCTAGGGCTGGGCGATATGGCTGAAAGATGTATCGCGATAAAATTTCATTTGAATAATTATTGATTGTTTGTAATTACCTATTTTTAATAAAGACTCGAAATATAATTTATAATTTTTTAAATATAATTTTTACTGGACTTTCTCTTTGGGAATATTTCAGACACTAAAACAGCATTATTATTATTATTATTATTATTATTATTATTATTATTATTTTTATTATTGTTTATCAGTTTTTATTTAGATTATATGTTTATTTATGAAATTTCATACTTTGCATTTCTCAATATTTCAGACACATTTATTAATATTATTATTATTATTATTATTATTATTATTATTATTATTATTATTATTATTATTTAAACTAGTTGTTTATTTATTAAATTGATTGTTATTTTGTTTTTTTACTGAACTTTCTCTTTTGGAGTATTTCAGACACTAAAACATTATTATTATTATTATTATTATTATTATTATTATTTTTATTATTATTATTTGAACTGGATGTTTATTTATTTAATTTATTGTTATTTTATTTTTTTATGACCTTTCTGTTTTGGAATATTTCATACACAAATAGCATTATTATTATTATTATTATTATTATTATTATTGTTTATCAGTTTTCATTTAGATTATATGTTTATCTGTGAAATGTCATACTTTGCATTTGTCAATATTTTAGACACATTTATTATTATTATTATTATTATTATTATTATTATTATTATTATTATTATCATTATTATTTTTATTATTATTATTATTATCATTATTATTATTATTATTATTGTTTGTTTTCATTTAGATTATGTTTATCTGTGAAATTTCATGCTTTGCATTTCTCAATATTTCAGACACATTATTATTATTATTATTATTATTATTATTTATTTATTTATTTATTTTAGACTGGATGTTTATTTATTAAATTTATTGTTATTTTATTTTTTTAATGACCTTTCTGTTTTGGAATATTTCATACACAAACAGCATTATTATTATTATTATTATTATTATTATTATTATTATTATTTAGACTGGTTGTTTATTTATTAAATTGATTGTTATTTTATTTTTTTTACTGAACTTTCTCCTTTTGGGTATTTCAGACACTAAAACATTATTATTATTATTATTATTATTATTATTATTATTATTATTATTATTATTATCTAGACTGGATGTTTATTTATTAAATTAAATGTATTAAATTATTTATTAAAAGGTAAATGTTTTGTAAAAATGTAGAAAGTCACAGCACACATTGTTAAGGCATCTGTAAGATGCAATAAGCATAAAACATCTAAACCCTACTAAACAGAATGAGATCAAATGTAAACGGGAATGTAAACTTCAACAAACAAAACCAAATTCAGCTCTGAGGTAGAGTGATCTAACATCAAAACGTAATCAACTCTATTAAAAGACTAATGAAAACATTAAAAGCTGGCTATCCAGTATGGAAAAAGTTATAAAAGGCTGGCTATGAGGCAGGGCGGGTGCACTCTCGGGCTTTGGGGTTTTCTGGGGGCTTGCATTTAAAGCGTTAAGGGAACCTATCGAACATTCTAGCGAGAAATGCTGCTATTGATGGTGTGTCTGTCGCGATACATATCGCTATCGTTTTATCGCCCAGGATTAGCTATGTTTTTTCATAATAATAGATATTTGGCTAGAGAACCACATTTAACATTTTCCTAACTAGCTGCTTCAGTTGTGTGGTTACGCGCCTCTGTAAAACAGCTAACGTTCCTAAACTACCTGAAGCCAGCGTTTTATGCTAAGTTGTACATTTGCCTAAGCAAATCTCACTCAGAGAGTCAGGATAAGTTACAGTACATTCCAGCTCTCCTGTCTCTAGTCTTGTGTGTTTAGTTTAATTTCCTGTTATAGTTGATATTTAATTAAATGTGCATTATATTAAATTAGACTTTGTTCTAGTCAGGCTTCGGCTGTTTTCCTTCAAACCTAACGGTGGTGCAGTGACGTCTGAGAGCGCGGCGGTACTGCCGGTTAGACCGCGTACAGCACAGTCACTGCATTTATTTCTTTGCCTTGCATTGTTATATCAGCTAAAGGAAAAACCATGACGTTCTGCTGATTAAGATCTACAGGCCGACTCAGATTGGCATTGTGGGATGCGTAAAAACAAACAAATAAAACAATGGAGATTTAGTGATTCTGTACTGCATGCAGCGAGCATTAACTTGTAATTTATTATAGATTGTTTGTTTTTTCCCTTAAATCGACCATTTATTTGTGTAACTACCTTAGAAACGTTTCTATGCCCTCATAAAGCTTTAAACGCTTTTGTGGTTTGGAGTAAAGAAAAGAGCGTATGTTTTCTTCAGTCTGATTTATGTTTGTTTTGTTTCTAGGCCCAGTGTGTTAGTGGAGTGTGGCTAGGTGAAAACCAAATGATCGGGTCATACCGGGATCGGGCTCAAATTTTAAACGTCAATTTTTATATATGGGAAAATCAAAAGCGAACAAAAACAAGCAAAACCAGACCTGCATTTCCTGAAGGAAAGAAAAGAGCTTGCATGGACGTACACTCGCAGATGTTCGGGTCCCTTTTTGAGTCGTGGTCCTAATCACATTTAGGGAGTTTTTCCTTGCCACTGTCGCCCTACACGTACTGAATTGTGGCTCTGGGCGCTGCCAAGGATTGTGGGCTTCATTGAAAAGGGACCCTAAAAATAAAAAAAGATGTTCTAATAGGTTCTTTTTAGGGCCCCTGTCAGTTGCAGTTCCCTTAGAATCGTCCTAACATTACCCACCCCCATGAGGTGCCCCTGGACACAGTGCTCTGTTGAAAAATGAGCTATAGAAATAAGCCTGCTTTGGTCTTTCCTGTTGCTCCAGCAGAGCTCAGGACACAGAGAACACGTCTGAAGCCTAGGGCTGGGCAATGTGGCCATGTTTTATCGTATCGTGATAAATGTTAAAATAGTTTGAGAATAAAGTCGTAAGATTTTAAGAATAAAGTTGGAATATTTTGGTCGTAATATTTCAAGAGTAAATTTGTAATATTTTGAGAACAAAGTCATAATGGTTTGAGAATAAATTCGTAATAGCATGAGAATAAATAAAGAATAAAAAAATTTTGAGAATAAAGTTGTAAGATTTTGAGAAAAAAGTCGTAATAGTTTGAGAATAAAGTTATAATATTTTGACAATAAAATCGTAATTTTTTGAGAATAAAGTCGTAATAGTTTGAGAAAAATGTTGTAATATTTAGAGAATAAATTTGGAATATTTTGAAAATAAAGTCGTAGTATTTCGAGAGTAAATTCGTAATGTTTTGAGAGTAAATTCGTAATATTTTGAGAATAAAGTTGTAAGATTTTGAGAATAAAGTTGTAATAGTTTGAGAAAAATGTTGTAATATTTTGAGAACAAAGTCGTAATATTTTGAGAATAAAGTAATAATATTTTGACAATAAAATCTTAATTTTTTGAGAGTAAAGTCACAAGAGTTTGAGAATAAATTTGTAATAGTTTAAGAAAAATGTTGTAATATTTAGAGAATAAATTTGGAATATTTTGAAAATAAAGTTGTAGTATTTCGAGAGTAAATTTGTAATGTTTTGAGAATAAATTCGTAATATTTCGAGAAAAATGTTGTAATATTTTGAGAACATAGTTTGAGAATAAATTCGTAATAGTATGAGAATAAAGTTATAATATTTTGACAATAAAATTGTAATTTTTTGAGAATAAAGTTGTAATAGTTTGAGAAAAATGTTGTAATATTTAGAGAATAAATTTGGAATATTTTGAAAATAAAGTCGTAGTATTTCAAGAGTAAATTCGTAATAGTTTGAGAATAAAGTCGGAATATTTGTAGGAATATTTTTGTCAGTGACAGGACATGTGAATGAGCGCCGTGACAACAAATTTCCCTCTGCTAAGCTCCATTTCCAGATGGAAGAAGGGCGCTCTGTACTGAGCCCAGCATTTGAAGGGTTAAAGTATAAAGTCTAACCTCTGGCTTGAACCCGATGCTAGCTGTTATTAATGCGACGTTGTGCATCCGAGCTGGTGTTTGTAATTCCTTCTTCATTAATATTCGTGGAACGTGGGGGCACCCTCCTGCTCCTGGGTTTGTAATTATGCTAATTCTAATTGAATGTATGAGGTTTTGACATTTAATCCTAAACATGAATCAGAGCAGCACAATGGAACTGGACGGGCTCCAACTTGTGGGGTTTTTTTTTTTTCTCGCCTCCCCTTCGTCACGTTTTCGTGTTTCCCCTCTGACCTCCTTTCATCTCCGGCTCTCTTTCTTTCTGGCCTTTCATGCGAGTCGATGATTAGACCCTAATTAGCCGATGTGTGAGGCTTCCTTGTTTGGATGTAAGGGCGGGGAATTTTAGAAATGTCCTGGAAAGATGGCGAGTCCTGATAACTCGGTGTGACTCGCTTACCACAGTGTGTGTGTGTGTGTGTGTGTGTGTGTGTGTGTGTGTGTGTGTGTGTGTGTGTGTGTGTGTGTGAGTGTGTGTTTACCTCAGACAAATGGCCTCGTTTGCATGGTGTAACGCGATCGTTCCTCAAGCCTAGGGAAATCAAGAGCGATTTAGTACCTGTTGTTTTTACCGAATGAAGGAACGCTGGCCGCTGGATTCGGATCTGATAGCGCGGCTCGCTAAGCTCGCTCTCGTTTTACACTCGATTGTGTACTTTTGTGGGACAGATGATTTTTCCAGAGACATTTTAAAGCAGATGCTGGGAGTGCTGTTAGGGCAAAATAGAGAGAGAGTAAAAAGCCAGACCCACTTAACACTGGACCTTCTCCATAAGAACCAGAAGAACCGGTAACAGTATAAAATAGCTACGAACGTAAACACTTACAGTTGCTTAAAGCTGCTTCAAACTGTACAACTGTGGTGACAAAGTATCTCAGAATGTTCAAACCTTGAGGCAGATAGGTTACAACAAGGCGAACCTACCTGGTATAAGTATAGTTATCCCTTCCACTTTGTGACTCGGCTGTTTAGAGAAATCATGGGTCAGCATAACAAACTCATTTTTTTTGGGTGACAACACAGCAAAAGTTCAGAAACTCAGAAATGTATTATAGAATGCCTATACACTTTGAAATGCATAACACACAGTGCTGTGAAAAAGTCTTTGCCCCCCCTCCTGATTTCCTATTTTTTGCATGTCTGTCACACTTAAGTGTTTCGGAACATCAAACCTATTTAAATATTAGTCAAAGACAACACAAGTAAACACAAAATGCAGGTTTTAAATGAAGGTGTTTATTATTATCCAAACCCACATGGCCCTGTGTGAAAAAGTGATTGCCCCCTAAACCTAATAACTGGTTGGGCCACCCTTAGCAGCAACAACTGCACCTAAGCGTTTGCCATAACTCACAGTGAATATCTGACAGCGTTGTGGAGGAATTCTGGCCACTCATCTTTGCCAGAAGAATTGTTGTAAATTCAGCCACGCTGGGGGCTTTTCCGCATGAAAGGCCTTTTTAAGGTTCATTGCCACAGCATTCAGTTAGGATGGATTAGGTCAGACTTTGACTAGGTCACTCCAAAGTCTCATTTTGTTTTCCTTCAAGCCATTCAGAGGCTGGCTGCTGGTGTGTTTTGGATCATTGTCGGGCTGCAGGACCCAAGTTTCGTTTAAGCTTGAGGTCCCAACAGATGGCCGGACATTCTCCTTCAGGATATTTTGGTAGACAGCAGAATCCATAGTTCCATTTGTCACAGCAAGTCTTCCAGGTCCTGAAGCAGCAGAACAGCCCCAGACCAACACACTACCACCATCATATTTTACTGTTGTTATAATGTTCTTTTTCTGAAATGCTGTGTTACTTTTACACCAGATGTAATGGGACACACACCTTCCAAAGAGTTCAACTTTTGTCTCAATGATCCCCAAGACCTTCTGTGGACTGACAAGATGTGTTCTGGAAAAGTTGAGACCAGCTTTTAATGTTCTTTTTGCTCAGCAGTGGTTTTCATCTTGGAACTCTTCCATGCAGGCCATTTTTGCCCAGCCTCCTTCTTATGCTGGAGGCATGAACACTGACCTTACCTGAGGCAAGTGAGGCCTGCTGTTCTTTGGATGTTGTTGTGGGGTCTTTTGTGAACTCTTGGATGAGTTGTCGCTGCGCTCTTGGGGTAATTTTGGTCGACCAGCCACTCCTGGGAAGGTTCACCACTGTTCCATGTCTTCACCATTTGTGGATAATGGCTCTCACTGTGGTTCACTGGAGTCCCAAAGCTTTAGAAATGGCTTTATAACCCTTTCCAGACTGATAGATCTCAATTACTTTCTTTCTCAATTGTTCCTGAATTTCTTTGGATCTCAGCATGATGTGTAGCTTTTAAGAATCTTTAGGTGTCCTTCACTTTGTCAGGCAGGTCCTATTTAAGTGATGTCCTGATTGAGAACAGGTGTGGCAATAATCAGCCCTGGGTGTGGCTAGAGACAGTGAACTCAGGTGTGATAAACCATAGTTATGTTTTAACAAGAAGGGCAATCACTTTTTCACACAGGCCCATGTAGGTTTGGATTTTTTCTTCTCTTAATAATAAACACCTTCATTTAAAAACTGCATTTTGTGTTTACTTTTGTTGTCTTTGACTAATATTTAAATTGGTTTGATGTTCTGAAACCTTTAAGTGTGACATTATTATTATTATTATTATTATTATTATTATTATTATTATCATTATCTAGACTGGATGTTTATTTATGAAATTGATTGTTATTTTTTTTTTTTTACTGACCTTTCTGTTTTGGAGTATTTCAGACCCAAACACTATTATTATTATTATTATTATTATTATTATTATTATTATTATTATTATTATGGTCAACTGTCCATTGCCGTGAAGTCTACGTTAAATTTGTACTTTTACTAAACAGTACTAAAATTCACAATCACTATCAAAAGTTTTTGGCAGTGTTCATCCAAAAAAAAGGGAAATGCTGAGACTTTTATTAAACTACAAATTTACTTTTTCCATTTCTAAATAGGAACACAACAATGATCTAACATCTTACTTATAAATAATGAAATAAATATTTATATATATAATAAAGACCCGTTTCAGGCCAGGCGTTTCCATTTTGGTGCGTTTCTTGTTGTTCACTTTTATCTGTTTCCTGCGTTTGGCTCATTAATAAGAGTAACGTCTCTGTGTACACTCTGTCAGGATAAATTTGTTTTTGCTGCGTCTGCGCATATGGCCGTCTGCTTGCCTTTATCACTAGTGCTAAATCATCAAGATGGATCCAGATGCTGAACTCTGCAGCTCTGAGACTCCAGAGCGCCCCGGAATGACCAGGAAGATTAAACTTACATGCCTTTATAACTCGGATATTAAACATGTTACAGTGTGTAGGCATTAAACTAGAGCGATGCCTTTGGACTGGATCAGGTATCATCTGCAGGCATGGCCTTATCTGAGGGAGGGGAGGACAAGCGGCGACGAGGTGTGATCCCTACCACCACTGTAATATACATAACAATATTATATACCCATACTCAGCAATTATATATAATAATAATATGTATGTAAGAAACCCATATTCAAATGTAAATATATCAAATCAAATACACTAGAAAAATCGTAATTATTATTTATATTAAAGTCTAAAATAATAAAGTCTTAAAAGTTATACATTATATAATTCAGAAATATAATATAAAAATATAAAACCATTATGAATTAATAAAAAAAAACAAAATAATATTATTGCTACTCATGATTAATAATACATAATTAAATCACAAACATAATCTGAAAAATATAATTGTATAATTAGTTATAAAAATAACATTTATATACTACAACACTAATAATACATTTTACATATTTTAATAAATGTTTAGAAATAAAAATAAATCCAAATATGAACACATTATATGAAAATAGCAAAATGGGGATTATTGTTGTTATTATTACGATCATTCAGAGTTATTGTTATGGCACTGTTCACAGAGGAGCCACAGCCATAACTGAGCAGGTCTGTGGAGACAGTGGCAAGGAAAAACCTGCTTGGGTAGCCTAGATGAGTTATGTATGAATAAAATAAAATTACCTAAATAATAAATGTATAATAATGAAATAAACAGAAGGTAAATAGAGTAATTACAATAGAGAATATTTAAAATTAAATATTAAAAAAATACAATTTAGAATATATACCCTGACAAAGGATTAAGCGAATAGGACAATAAATTATAAAATAAAACGCAATAGAATGTAATATAAAAATATTATTTAGTCCAGTAAACAGTCACACTAGGTTCTCATGAATAAGAATATATTATTACTATAAATTAAATAAAATTAAGAGTAATAATTATTCTTTCATAATTCAAATGACATATATTCAAACAAAAATAAAATCTAAAATATTATACATGTTATATTTTATTAAATTTGTAAATTTCTACATGTGATTTAATGGAAAGGCAGAGTAAGAACTGTGTGGTTCAAAATCAAATAAAAGCTCTCAAACATCTCTTTTAAAACAAGGAACAGTACAGAACGTCTGTGATTATTACTAGAGCTGTCAGAAGGAGACAGGCTCACCTAATCAGTGCTTACAAAGCTTTCTGATGAAATGGAGCCCTCGGGTTGAACGATACTGCTAGTAAAAATCAACTCCTTTACTCAGTAAGAGGGTTTGGGTGTGGCTTGGGCGTGGTCTGGGCGTGGTTTAGGACGGAGGAGAGAAATAGCAGCATCATGGTGGTAAGAAGTCTCAGCAGGAATAATGTCAGTAATGAGGCTGCAGCTCTGAGCTCTTTCTGTCTCACTGTCTTTGTTTTCCTGCTTTTTTATAGATGCTGCTTTTATTTTCCTCCCAGCAGTGATCTGAGGCTTTATTAGAACAGCTTTTATCTGTTTCGGGTTCTTTATGTTCTTCGGTAACGATGCTCACGCTGATAATCACGATTACAAAAACACACCGACGCTTCATCTTAGTTCTTTTATTATTATTGTTATGATCTCTGTTTATAGACTGGCTTTTGTCTCTGACTCATCGAGGGCGGAGCTTAGGTTCAGTGGTACATCACACACCCTTATGGGGGGGGCGTCTGGGCGGCACAGAGGTCATTTGCGAGCTCGCTGTCATGGTAACCTGGTTTTGAGGTTTGGTGGTGCATTCCGGTCGAGGTCAAGCATCTCACAGATACACGATTGGACGTGTCTGAGGGAGGGGAGGCCGGATTAGAGGAGTGTCACCAGACCCCGTCAATTCTGGGATAGAGTCAGGGATAGAGT
>JAJAGP010006806.1:0-18025 GCA_025084515.1 Ancistrus triradiatus | reverse complement strand
TTCGTGGAGACTTTGAAAAACACTGTATATCCTGACAAATTGAATGATTTAATATTAAATTTTGAAGTTTATGTCACGTTTCCATGAGATTATTGGCGGATTGCAAAAATCTGATTACTGCCTGAGCCCTATACACCCGGAGGTTTAACGTTATCTGATTACTCAAGTGCATGTATACTTGTTGATCGGATTACTGACAAAATCTAATTTTCTGTATTAAGTGCATGTAAATGCACTCATTGACAAAAATAAATTTTAAGAAGAACTAGACTCAAATGTGGAAGTAAGAACTAGATTAATTTCTTAAAAATGCTTGTGTAGGCAAATATATGCAAAACTGACAATAATGAATAGAATTAATACACAATTACTTAACACTAATGAAAAATAATAAATATTTAACAGTAGATGTTCAGTTTAGTCTTATGTCTTGGATATGTTCTGCAAATTCTGGCAAGGCGTAGATGAAGTTAATGATAATGAGATGTAGATCGTGAGCGTACTGAACATGTATGTAGTGTGCACACTACATGGAAACATAACATGTTCCAGTGAAGCAGAAGATAAGGTTTTTTTTCTTTCTTTCTTTCAAGGTGATTACATCAACCGAGCACAGAAGTGTTTCCTACTGTGTCAGCGAAGTTCTGCTTCAAAATCCGGCTATAACAAACAGCATACACAGTCTTCTAGAAAAAATGTTCTTTGGGTACTAGAGATCATTTGTAACAACGCCCTCTATTTTGTGTGATCAGAAAGCAAAATTTAAATTCACTGAAGATGTCTGCATTATCAGGAGCTTCACAGGTTAATATTAAAGTAATATCTGAGCACAGATGGTAAATTTTGATTATGCCCAATCTAAGGTCTGCATCGCACCAGCAACTAGTGGCAAACGATGCAGTTTTGGTTAAACAGCATGTCAATCAATTGCATGATATTTACATGCTTAATTTTGCTGGAATTCAGTTGAAAGTCAGTGAGATGTAATTATGTTGTAATTTTAATAACATATCTTAAATGACTGACTATCACTGTTCATGCTTGGGAAACAAATGTGGCTTAGAGGTCCGAGACAACCAGAACTTGTTTGTATATAATAACAGAATAGAACATTCTAGGAAATGCATGGTCATACATAAAGCCCATTTGCCCAAAGTTTCCCATCTGTAATAGAGTACTGACTTGCCCATCTTCCTATCCTTAAGCCACTGATTTTTTGGCAGTGTGTTTAGGGAATTGTCATGCTGTAAGGTAGCACCTGCTAATTTTCAGCTATCTTCCAGAAGACTGCAGGTTTTTCTCCAGAATTGAGGTGTACTTGGCAGAATCAATTTTCCCTTCAATCCTGACTAATTGCCCATTCCCCATGGATGGAAAAACACCCAAACAACAATGTTGCCACCTTGACTTGAAATTACTTCAAACTCAGCATTCAGTAGCTTCCCTAATCAATGTCTCTCTGAACAGTTTACAAAAATGGCTAAGTCAAGGTTTTGGTGGTGCCATACACTAAAGGTTTGTTTTCCACAAGTTTATCCAGGATCCCTTTTGAAAGCACCTCCCAACCATTATGGTTTCTTTTCAATACCATGCACTGCTAGTAGTGGATTCCTCAAGGAACAGCTGGTTTTCTTCCAGAGTAATCCAAACTGTAACCATTCACGTAGATGCGGGACTACTTCGCTTTGGTGTCTTATCTGGAACGTGAGCAAGTGGCTCTAAATGGGCTGATCACTTGTCCAAAGCAGGGATTTTATTTTGCTAATAATAAAAATGCGTTTCATTCTGAGGTTGAGAGCTATAATGCAAAGTACACTTTTTTGACAAGATTTGAGATATCAAGAAGTGAGTTATCACTCCTGTACTGACATTACTGCGTTGGCTTCAGGTGATATATAGCATCCAGTTTAAAATTGTTATTTGTGTTTAAGGCTCGTCTGGGTATTGCTCCTGCTTATATTACACAGCTGCTGGAGTCTATTTAGTCCATTCTAGGCAGCTTGGATTGCAGGATAAATTACTTTTATGTATTCCTCGCTCTAAATACAAGTCTAAGATAGATCAGGCTTTTGCTATTGCAGCACCTAGACTATGGAGTAGCCTCCCGGTAGAAATTCACTCTTCACCATCTGTTGCCGCTTTTAACTCTAGCCTTAAAACCCATTTTTATCGTATGGCGTTTTATGAGACGATGTGGCTCTGTTTTTGAATGTTCTCATATGTCTTGTTTGTGATTTTTCTTTTGTTTACTTATATATACACATTGTTGGTGGCTGTGTTTTGTTTGTGCATTTTGAGATTATTGCTCAGTACTTTGGCTTTAAATGTGCTATATAAATAAATTTACATTTGATGATTTTCTATAGACACCAAATTGTAGAGAATTGCTTCCAACTCTTTGGGAAAGGGCATTGTTTGTTTTCAAATGGAAATGCCCCTCTTCACAAAAGTGAGGTCTGTTAAGAAATGGTTCAACAAATTTGGAGTGGAAGACTGATTGATTTGGACAAAGCCCAGAGCTCAACCCCAATCAAGACCTTCGGGATGAATTGTAACACCAACTGAGAGTTTCAACCTTGTGGTTGAATTTTAGATACACCCAGGGTCATGTTCCAAATTCAGGTGGAAAGCTTTACCAGAAGAGCGCAAGGTGGGGGCAAAATTCTGTAATAATGCCCATGAATTTTGATGTGTTGTTTGGGTGCAGGTGTTCACAAGTTCTTCTAAATGACTCAGCAAAACAAAGGATTAACGATCAATGTGTTTACCATAAATCAGTGTCAGCCTTCTAGCACTTTGTGTACAGATACATTGACCCTTGTGTCTTTGGTCACAGAATCCTTGTCTTTTTTCATGAATCCTTACAAATGATTTGAAATGATTAAACACCAGACAGTTTTCTCTCCAAACCCCAAATAGATTATTTCCATCTTCCATATGCATAGGGTACTTTTCAGTCAGTAAAGGTTATCTAACTTGTGGGACACAAACGAGGCACCGTGCAGCATCCATCTCATCCAGTGTCAACAATCAATCTCAGAAATGCTGACATATCATGTTCTGGTGGATGAAATGTCATTAAAGGTCACAGTTGGTGGCAAATTAGATGTTTTGTATTCCAGTGGCAAAGGTGATCTTCCGGTCATGGTTGTTGTGTTTGCTTTTTTTTTTTTTTTTTTTTTTTAAGCTGTCCAACGTCACCATCTCAAATATCCAACTACAGCTCAACCAGCTGTTTAGGTAACAGATGGAGGCTGGTTTCCATGGCAGAGGATCTGGTGTGTGGAAGGGAAAGAGTGAGTCATGTCCAATAAATGGACACAACAAACAGGAGCAGCCCACGTCAGATATAGAATGGACCCTCTGGCTGAAAAATGTTGTGAAGGGGGAAAGAGTTTCTATTCTTGGTCAATTTTCTGGTGTGTGTGTGTGTGTGTGTGTGTGTGTGTGTGTGTGTGTGTTATTCGATTTGTCATCTACAGTTACAGTAGCAGGTCACACTGACACACAAACTTAAAGCCACAACAGTAATCCACTACTCATTAAATCAACATCATCAATTTATGAGTCAAGGTGACGTTCTTGTTACAGTTACAATAAGACTGATAATCTAGCAACTCAGTATACACATGCTGTAATGGTCAAGAAAGCTGGAAGATCTAGGAATAATAACAATACAGTGGTACCTCGGTTCTCATTAATAATTTGTTCCAGAAGGCTTGTCGAGAACCAAAAACGCACAGTACCAAGCAAATTTTCCCATAAGGAATGATGTACATTGAAATAATCCATTCCAGACCACCAGAAATTGTACAGGTGCTCCCTGATTTACAAATCCATCATAAGTTGAATGTATCATGAAGATCTGCAAAGGATACTATGTTGAGTAAGTTAATGTTTAAAACACGTAACCTACAGATGGGCAGAGTCATTAAAACAAAGCTTACTTTATAATAAAGTGTTGAAAGATCTGAAATAATTTAGTGAGTAATGGATTGAAAGTGAAAAGTAAAAGCAAAACACTTACTCTATTGGTGAACCCATTGCGCTAGCATAGCTGCTAAGCTAACTGAAGCCTGTGTTCTGGAGCAATCCCAGAGATCTTCGCTGAGGGCTACTGCGAAGCTGAATCTCTGTGTACTGAATTGTGACTCGTGAATCATGAATTGAGCTGAAACGAGTCGTGTGGCTTGACTCATAAAAGGTTAAGGAAGTGCACGAAGTACCGAACAAATAACAAGAACCGAGACAAATGTTTCCAGTCCAAATTACGTCGAGAAGCACATCATATTGACAGTACTGTGCAAACGTCATTGGTAACCATTAGAACTGTTGTTTCAGCAATGATATATAACATACAGGGCTTTGGGCCTAGATAATTGCAAAGCTGACTTTACATTGTTCCATTGTAAATAAGCGCTATAGAAATACACTTGACTGTCGTCGATTGGACTCAAAACTTTCAAACTTGGATTTGGCACCCCATAATACTGTTTTCCACTGATCTTCATTCCAATCTCTATGGGTTTCAGCATAACTTGGCCATTTCACTCTGTTTCCTCTTCCAAAATGTGGTTTCTTGACTGCTACACTTTCAAAAAGACCATTGCCGATCAAGTTTCTTCAGCCTGTAGAATGGTCAACGTGGCAATCTGATGAAGTTTCCAGATGTTTGGCTGTTGTTCCAAGTGTAAGGGGAGGTCACACTAACTACTTGCGACTGTAGCCTATAGAAGCTGTATAGAAACTTTCAGTTTTCTGAATACAATTTTATTGATGTTTTTACTGCACTGTAATAGAGAAACAATTATATATGGTCATTATACCATTGCTAAAACAATGGGGTAATCTAATGATGGCCTAATACTTTTGCACAATACTATATCTCTCCCTGGTCCCAACATTTAGTACTGAGTTCCAAACTGGAAGCAAAACTGTTCAGGGGCCCTACAGGTCGGATATTTTTGGACAAGCACTCACAAAAAAGACCAACAAACATGACGGCAAGCATTAACACACACTGCTGTTGGACACTGAAGCAGTGAAAACTTGTTCTCTGGAGTGGTTTTATCTATGGACAGTATAGGTGTGGTTTAGTGTGGGATGTATCAGGAGAGAGTCATTCTGGGGATCTAATCACAAGGCTAATTAGCTTGAGAAAATGGGACGTAATCTAATTAATCTGGTCTTTCTCTTTTCTTCCTTACCCAGTCAATGTGTGTATGATTGTGCAGAGAGCCGAGCCACAGCTGGAAATCTGATGTGATGCATTTCTTTTTGTCTCTATTACCAGCATAAGCATTAGCAGTAATCATTAGCAATTTCCAAAGAAGACTCCTGCATAGTACCAGAGTGAACATGCAGTGGCCTACATACTTATAAATCTCCTTTCATAGCCAAAATCCCATTCATTGTTTGGCTGCTTTGTAACTAAAGCAATTAACTTCATGAATAATTCTACTTCTCCCTCTTCACTTAGCTGTCCCTCTCACTTTCTGTCTTCAAACTTAAATAAAAGTGAAAAGATCTAGCAAAACCCACACAAATATAGGGAGGTGCTTCTTCTCCCAGTGCAGTGTTAGCCCAATATGAATTATCTAGCAAGGTGAAACTTGATGGCTAGATGGCTAGCATAGTGGTGTACATTATTGATAGGGAAGGGTCAGTGTTTATTCTGGTGTACATTATTAATAAAGTGGGCTTGAAGGTCAGTACAGGAACTTCAGAAACACATACACTGATTAAATCAGTGTTCAATCTGTTCATTACTGAAAAAAAATAGTTGAGATTCTGGACGGGAAGCCCTTTGTTTGACACAATACTCCTCACCGAATGGTTTTATGTGCTAAATATGATTGGTCACAGAGACTGAAAAAAGATGGGAATGCCTCAGATTGTTGTGAATTGGTTTAGATAAACCATGGGCCATTGTGCAAGATCTGTTCCCTCTAATCCTTCTATTGCAGATATAAAGGCACATAATTCAGTGCCTTCTATTGAAACCTTTTCACAACACTAATTCATTTTTTCAGTATACAGTTGGATGATGTTAAGTGTCCTCACACACTGTATACAGTGCTGCTTGACAATTGTCTACATTTCTGCATAAAAATGACCTCAAACACACAAGTCCTACATGTAGTTAAAGAGATCATAATATCATAGACGAGACAAAAGTATTACACTTGGCAATTTAGTTTTATGTAATATTTATCCAATATCACAACTCGGTGAGTGGACTGTGGTGGTGTAGCGGTTAGGGTACTGGACTATGGCCAGAAGGTCTATGGTTCAAATCCCACCTCTGTTAGTCTGCCACTGTTGGGTCCTTGAGCAAGGCCCTTAACCCACAATTGCTTGGATTGCAAGACTGTATCATGTATAAGTCACTCTGGATAAGGGCGTCTGCTAAATGACATAAATGTAAAATGTTAACCTCCAGGATTAACAATTAATTTGAAAAGTGAAACGAGTCTGTGATGTCTGGAGAAAGACAAAAACTGCATTCCAGCATTTGAACCCTAGCCCATTTGTGAAACATGGTGGTGTTAGCATCATGGTTTTTGCCTACTTTACTGCATCTGTGCCAGGCCGGCTTGCCATCATGGATGGAACAATGAGTTCGGAATTATACATGTAAATTCTAAAATAAAATGCCAAAACAGAATCTTAAGAGAAAATGGCTAATGCAGCAAGACAACGACTGTAAGCACACAAGTTGTTTTACCAAAAAGTGGTTGAAGAAGGCTAATGTTAATGTTTTGGAATGACCAAGTCAAAGTTCTGATGCCAATCCAGGACAAATGAAGAAACCCACCGTGTACTGACTGCCACCCGAAAGGGAAACAAGAACTTAATGCTCCAGAACACAGGCTGCAGTTAGCATTAGCAGCTATGCTAGCACTCTTCGTACCACCAGTAGAATGTTTTGATTTTACGTTTCACTTTCAATCCATTACTCACTAAATTACATGACATTTTTCCATACTTTATTATAAAATAAACTTTGTGTTAATGATTTTGGCCAACTTTAGTTAATGTAAGTATTATCATTACTTATCATAGGCTCTGCAATGATACCAAACACTCATTAAACTCCTCAGTTCATGCTACATTTAACTTGAAGATGAATTTGTCAGATCATATCCCCAACATAAATCAGGGAGCACCTGTACAATACAACTCCATTATTTCATATAATGCCTCATACAGTGTAGATTTTCTGGGGGTCTGGAATGGATTCATTCAATTTACATTATTCCTTATGGGAAAAATTTACTCTTTACTCGTTGTTTTTGTTTCTCGACAAGCCTTCTGGAACAAATTAATGTAGAGAACTGAGGTACCACTATTTATTTATTTATAATTTATTACTTTATTAGGATTTGATCACTAGTTTGGGAAAATGGAAGTGCCCTGTAGAAGTATTAAGCCTTATCCATGGAAATGATTTAATCAGTTGGTAAGATCTTAACACAGATTATTGCTGTTGACATATCTGATGGTACTTGTGGCCAATGTGCCGCAGCCAAGCATTATTATTCAGAATGCTGTTGACCTTTCTAATTTGTTCTTATCCCCTTCAAGTCAAAATCAAATTAGTCATTGAACCCAGTAACTCCTCTGTGCCTCTGTGCATTGCCCTCTAAGGAGGAGATTCCTCTCAATGTTGGCAGACTGCAGTTGGCTGCCGCTCAGAAAGCTGATCCATGTTTAGCCAGTTGTATTGCAGTCACTGTTCAGAAGGGCAAGGTGCCAGAATGAATGAATGGATTTCCCAGCATGCTGATTCTCAATTACACTGTGCTTACCATCTTATAAAGGCACCAGGTTTGTTTGTTTATTTTAACATCCCTCTTCAGAATCAATGGCCATTCAACAACAGACACAAGGTTACATCAACACTCAAGGAACCCCTCAGGTCATGATAAATTTAACTTGTGATGGATTTCTGGGAACATATCCCCATCGTAAATCAGGAGCACCTGACAATACAGCATTCTAACAATACAGAAATGCAGCAATAACTGCAAACTGAACATTTCCTGTAACTGTTGATCAGTCCTGCACACCGGCTTGGAGGAATTTTAGCCCATTCCTCCGTACAGAACAGCTTCAGCTCTGGGATGTTGGTGGGTTTCCTCACATTAGCTGCTCACTTCAGGTCCTTCCACAACATTTCTATTGGATTAAGGACAGGACTTTGACTTGGTCATTCCAAAACATGAACTTTATTCTTCTTTAACCATTCTTTGGTAGAACGACTTGTGTGCTGAGGGTCGATGTCTTGCTGCATGACCCACCTTCTCTTGAGATTCAGTTCATGGACAGATGTCCTGACATTTTCCTGGCCCAGATGCAGCAAAACAGGCCCAAACCATGATACTACCACCACCATGTTTCACAGATGGGATAAGTTCTTATGCGGAATGCAGTCTTTCCTTTATCCAAAAGTAACAAAGTTCTATTTTGGTCTCATCCATCCACAAAACATTCTTCCAGTAGCCTTCTGGCTTGTCCACGTGATCTTTAGCAAACTGCAGACGAGCAGCAATGTTCTTTTTGGAGAGCAGTGACTTTCTCTTTGCAACCCTGTCATGCACACCATTGTTGTTCTCCTGATGGTGGACTCATGAACATTAACATTAGCCAATGTGAGAGAGGCCTTCAGTTCTGTTCTTAGCACTACAGATCTACAGCATGCATTTAAGTGGTAGTTGTAATTCTATTGTTACATTTAGTCCTCATTTACAAAGGCCTCACGTGTCAAATGTGCCAGCTGATTTAGTAACAGCATCTACAGTGAATTGCATCTGCCCCTTGTCTGTTCTCCATGTTTAGTTTAATAATTGTGTTGATTAGAATTTGGTCCGATTTTGCGTGAGCATGCAAAACACATGAAGGTCTTATTTTCTTCTTATCTTATTTACGTTGAGTGTGGCTATATAAATTACAAGGGAAATGGAGATGTCAACTGAGATGTCTCGGATGTAACCTGATTTGTGCTGTGGCTGCAGTTGTGGTGAGAGGAAACTAGAATACAATCAGGCTGAATTTCAAAACAGAGATTAGGAGTGGATTTTTGTAAGAGATACATGCAACCATGGACCTCCTAAAGTATACATTCACCCTTAACAGGTTTTTAGTTAAGGGATGGTGGTGTTGGAGGTAAAGTCTACGAAGGAGAATACAAAGCACTTCTGTAAGTAGCTCTGGACAAGGGATAAATGCTGCTAAATTCTGTACAGTAGTAAAAGATTAAGTACACTTCCTTCCTGCTTAATACTTTGAGTCATTTTCCGACAATAAAATCTGTATTTGTGTTCCTGAGTACACATTAAATGAATTACGCACGAAACAAGACGAAGTTCTTAATCACATCAGGAAATATATTCAGTTTATCCATAAATTATATAACCTAAGATGCATGTACAGATTTTTTTGGCTACCCACATTCACAGACCAATCCTGTCACCATTAATATCTTGTAACTGAAGTGGAAAAACTGATTTCTATTCTTTGATGTGTAGGGATGTTTTCTTCTTCTGCATATAATACTAGCTACAAGGCCAAACGTGTGTTTGACTAGACCAGATTACGTTTTAATAAGTCTAATACTGTAATCATAGTGGAGCTATTACAATCAGCACTTGCATTAACCTACATTTGACCAAAACCATTAACACAATGTTCCAGAACGGCGCTGGCGGCTCAGGGGCAGAGCTCAGTGCTGGTGGCTCACGAGCGGAGCTCGGGGCTCAGGGGCGGGGCTAGACCTGACAAAGCCAATGAAAAAGGTCAGCGCGAGTTGCCTGGCTGGGCAAACAGAGGCCATGGACCTTGACACAGAGGTCAATGAAGGTGACCGTGACGCTGGGATCGGCGCAAATGGCTTATGTATGGAGCTAATATGCTCAGATACGAAACTGGGCAGCGCTAACTGCTCAGGTAAGAAGCTAAAGGGCGCGGCGTGCTCAGGTACGGAGCTAAGAGGCACGGCGGGCTCAAGTATGGAGCTGGATGGTGCTAACTGCACAGGACTAGTGTGAGCTGGACAAGCGTGAGGTGTCGGGGTGAAGGTCAAACCGGCCCTCCTCCTGGCCCGCTGTATAAGGTGGGTTTCTGCACAGATGGCCAGGTCATACAGATCAGTCAGGGATGAAGGGTCCGGCAAAATAGTAATTCGTCCCTAACCTCCACGCTAAGGCCATACTCATATGTCCATGAGTACCCAGTCATTAAAACTGGTCACCGCAGCCAGCTTGTGGAACTCCCACACGTATTCTGCAACTGCCCTGAGACCTTGGGCAATGTCAAAAATACAGGGTGGCTGAGCAGGTCGTACCTGTGGGTGGGGGTCCACGAAAGTGGCGAGCAGATGCATACCAAAGTGGGTTCGGGCTGGGTGTCGGCGCCTCCCATGGTGAGGGTTTTCCATATTAAAACCCGGGCGAACTGTGAAAACAAAAGTATAAAGGGTTTTAGGACCCAATAGCAGATTGAAATAGTGAACTTAATGTGAACAGAACATAAATAAATAAAATAAACTAAATGCACAATAAATAGTAAGTAAATAAAACAACAAGAAAACAGCTTCAGTGGCTGAGGATCGAACCCTGGGCAGGCGCGTAGGTTGCCGCTGTGTACACCCAACACGTCACTCAACCACTGAAGAGAAGAACAGGAAAAAATAAACAAACAAAAACGAAACGGCATACGGGTCCACGCCTGCGCAGAGCAATGGAACCCGAGCAGAGTGCTGCGATACTGTGCCACAGGGACTCCCAAGGGTTATGGGAGCATGGCACAGAAGCGGAAGGGAAAAGGACGAGGCTGAATAAGCAGCACAATGCGGAGGAGGCGGGTGAAGGCGCCGCAGCGAGCAAGCCAAAACCGCGAGGAAGAACGGCAACGGTGGGCGCTAGTAACAAGCTTATCCTACTCTACCGACTAAGCCCTAACGGCAGCCTTTCGACTGCCCATTGCTGGCGATGTTCAAATCGCCAGCTACGTCTTTCCCTAATAATGCAAACACACATGAGAAAAGCCGTTTGAGGGCCAAGGACGTCCAAGGATGCAACACCTGTGTGAGCTGGAAGTTGTGTTTAAATAGTCCAACCAACAGGTGTTGCCACTTGCATGCATGGTGCCAAACAAGGGCTGGTGCACGCGCAATTGTGCCGAGCGTGCACACGCCACAGTACGAGTCAACGCTGACCTCCAGCATCACAAGCCAGGGTCAGCGTGATTCCTAATACATAAGGCTTATTTCATAATAAAGTACTGAAAAATAGCATGTAATTTTGTTCAGTAATGGATTGAAAGTGAAAAGTAAAGGCACTTACTGTATTGGTAAACTCACCGCACTAACATAGCTGCTAAGCTAGCCACAGCCTGTGTTCTGGAGCATTAAGTTCCTATTTTGCTTGGGAGTCAATAAAACCCTTTTTAGGACCCATGGAGACTTATTTGCACTAAGAATACAGTACTGTAGATGTAAAAATAAAGAAAATAAAGGAGATATTCACTGAGCAAACGCTATTGTGAATCTGAATCAGTCTGTACTGAATTGTGAACAGTGAATCATGTGTCGAGTTTCAGCTGAAACAAGTCACACGGCTCGACTCATACCAGTTTAAGTGAGTGCATTGAGTACCGAGACAAATTTTTCTGGTCAAAATGCTTCGAGAACCGAATTCAACGAGTTTCGAGGTGTTGGGGATCCAAGGTACCACTGTACCAGGTTTTAGGAAAACAACTAATTACTTACAAAAGAACTATTGGACAGACCTATCTCTTACATGCCTTAAATTCTAATATGGTTTTGATATGGTTTGTATAGGAGAGGACTGCGTTCCATACTCCACACACACAAACATGCTTTTCCTATTATACATAAAAAAATATCTATTTCTATATTCTCTATTATAACATTTGAATTCTGACAGGATTCACATTATGACTTACTGTTAGAGCTCAGTCAACATACTGTAGTAAAAGACTAATGACATGTTGGTGTCATGACATACAGTGGGGCAAAAAAGTATTTAGTCAGCCACTGATTGTGCAAGTTCTCCTACTTAAAAAGATGAGAGAGGTCTGACATTTTCATCATAGCTACACTTCAACTATGAGAGACAAAATGAGAAAAAAATCCAGGAAATCACATTGTAGGATTTTTAAGGAATTTCATCATCAATTGTAATCATAGTGCAAATAATTATTTGGTCCACTCACAAACAGCAAGATTTTTGCTCTCACGACCTGTAACAACTTCTTTTAGAAGCTCTTCTTTCCCTCCACTCCATTACCTGTATTAATGGCACCGTTTTTTGATCTCATTATCTGATAAAGACCCCTGTCCACAGCCTCAAACAGTCAGCCTCCAAACTGAACCATGGGCAGACCAAAGAGCTGTCGAAGGACACCAGGAAGAAACTGTAGACCTGCAGTCAGCTGGAAGATTGAATCCTTCAACAGGCAACAGTTCGGTGTGGATAAATCAACTGTTGGAGCAATTGTAAAGAATTGGAAGACAGACAAGACCATTGATAATCTCGCTCTTGGGGCCCCATGAGAGATCTCATCCGGTGGGGGCAAAATGGATCTTGATAACGATGAGCAAAATCCAGAACTACACGAAGGGACCTGAATTAAATGACCCTGCAGAGAGCTGAGACAAAGTCACAAAGGCGTACCATCGTAACGCACGACGCCAAGAGAGACTCAGAGCCCTGCAGTGCCAGTGTGTCCCCCCCTGCTCAAGCCCGTACATGTCCAGCCCGTCTAACAGTTTGGGCCATAGAGCATATGGATGAATCCAGAAGAGATTGGGAAGATATCAAATGTGGGTCAGATTAAACTAAAATAAACCATTTTTGGTAAAAACTCAACTCGTCGTGTTTGAGGAAGAAGAATGCTGAGTTGCATCCCAAGGACACCATAACCTACTGTGGAAGCATTGGTGTGGAACATCATGCTTTGGTGTCGTTGTTTCTGCAAGGGACAGGACGACTGATCCGTGTTAAGGGAAGAATGAACGCCATGTATCGTGAGATTTTAAGCCAAAACCTCCGTTCCTCATGGTGAGAGCATTGAAGATGGAACGTGGCTGGGTCTCCAGCATGTCATTATCCCAAAAACACTGCTTTGGGCAACGATGGAGTGGCTCCATAAAAAGCATTTCCAATGTCCTGGAGTGGCCTGGCCCGTCTCAGACCTCAACCCCATAGAAAATGTGTGGATGGAGTTGAAAGTCCGTGTTGCCCCAAAACATCACTGCTCTAGAGGAGACCTGCATGGAGGAATGGGCCAAAATACCAGCTACAGTGTGTGCATACCTGGTGAAGACTTACAGGAAATGTTTGACCTTATGGTCAAAGGTTATGTTACAAAGTATTGAGTGGAACTTTTGTTATTGACCAAATACTTAATTTCCACCATAATTTACAATTAAATTCTTTAAAAATCCTACAATGTGATTTCCTGAATTTTTTTCTCATGTTGTCTCTCATAGTTGAAGTGTAGCTATGATGAAAATTACAGACCTCTCTCATCTTTCTAAGTAGGAGAACTTGCACAATCAGTGGCTGACTAAATACTTTTTTTGCCCCACTGTATATGTCAATATGGGTTCATGTGTTTATATGTAAACAGAGCTGTAAACTATCAAGTAAGCTAATGAGCTGGCGCTTAACTGAGTACGAGTTCACCCTACGCATCTGCTATTAGAGAGGAACTAACACTAACGTGATTCCTGACGTACTGTCATGAGCTTTCGTTCTAAAAGTTAATTAAGGGGAATGGACTCGATCTCTCTCTCTAATCGCTGAACTGATTCTGCTAACAAGCACATCAGCACATTGTAATTATTTAGGATGGGGACCAGGTGTAAGATATGAAACAAGGTGAAAACAAAGAGAGAGAGAGAGAGGGAGAGAGAGAGAGAGAGAGAGAGAGAGAGCATGCATGTAATTAGTTTGAGAGTGCTTAGCTGTTGGAAAGGAAGCAGAATTTGGGTGCCATTGTCTTGCTGAATTTTTGTTTTGTTGGTTGTGTAGCTTTTTGTTAGACACCTTTGCTTATGAGTCTAATAAAGAAAAATACAGGTTGTTAAGAAATGGAATGTTTATTGTTATATACAAACATATTTCTATATATCAACATAAATGAGCAAAAATGGACATTATTCACTCACAAAGAAAGGTAGCAACAGTTTATATTTACAGCATTTAGCAGATGCTCTTATCCAGAGCGACTTACAATGGGTACAATGTACAATGGGTACGTCTTACAATGGGTCTTACAATCCAAGCAATTGTGGGATAAGGGCCTTGCTCAAGGACCCAACAGTGGCAGCTTGGCAGGGGTGGGATTTGAACCCTGGACCTTTTGGTCCAGAGTCCAGTACCTTAACCGCTAGGCTACCACAGTTTCAAAGTTGGCATGCTAAAACAGAAAAAATTGGCACATCGAATTGTATGATAAACTCAAGCCATATGGCACTGCAATCAATTATCAAAACAAATAATAAACAATAGATTTTATTGATAAAGGCCTGTATTTCTTATTTTATTAAAGATCTACATTGTATGGCTTAGATCTTGTTCACTCTATTGAGGCAGTGATAACAAATATCTTAGACTCCATCTAGCTATAACTTGAAAAGACTACACAATTTTGAGTCCCATTACAATCTGATAGCTCACCAATTTATCCTTAAAGTCCTTAAATAAGTCAATTCCTAGTCCTCTTTGTTTTGTCTGCTATGTTAATATTGATCCATCGAGAAGCTACGGCAGGGTATGTTTAAAGACAATAAATGAATATGCTCCATAGTACATTGGTAGAGGCACTTTATATAAATCTAGATTTAATTCTCAGACTATAACAGGTCATTCCTTTATCGTTTCTACAGTAAAAGCTAATTTACAGAGGCTCCTTTGCAGACCATATAATTTAATTTCACAGCCTAACTACTATATTAAGGCTATGACTAAGTAAGAGAGATGAGGTTGTTAAAATATTGAATGTTTACAGTTATAGCAAATACTAACTGTGCAGCCTTGCACAATATTAAATATCCATTTTAATGAATAAAATATTACATTATTCACTTATAACAGGGAAAACGTGTACAACTGTAGCCAAGCTGATATGCTCAAAGCCGAATATAACACGCCACATTTTTACTGTAGTTGTTGTTGCTGATTTCCTATAACGGCACGTCACATTTGGGCTTTATTGCTTCTGCGTCACTTCGATTAGGTGCTAATTGCTACGAATGGGGGAAGAGGTACGATTTGAGACATCAGGACTTTTGTACTGTTTTAAATGAGAGCCATTAAGCCAGAACAGCCGGTATTATGGATTTACATGATCAGCTGACAGCATGATGAGATTCTATGGAAGCAAAAAAAGAAGTAAAAAGGAAGGAAAAGATTGGAGACACGTCAGCAGCGAGTGCTGGCAAGTAGGAACAGGTGAAAGATTTTCAGTAAATCAGTAGAGGAGTCATACTTAAAGGACACATGGCACTAAAAAGGGCAGGTGCACGTCAGCTGCAATACATCGATCAACTGAGAGAGAGAGAGGGGGAGAGAAAGAGAGAGAGAGAGACAGAAACAAGAAAACAAGCAAGAGAGTTATAAATGAAATAAGCAAAGGAAGGCCACGTTTAAAGAGTTCAAACAGAAAACCTTTAGCTGGGAGAAATGAATCACAAAAGCAAAAGTAAGCGAACAAAGAGTAGCGAAACAAAGGTGTCAGCTGCTAAACTTCTTGCCAGAAACAGCTGGTGCCAAGAACAAGGCTGGAAATGTTGAGTTCAGTTTAGTGTGGACCGTTGCCAAACCACATGCCAAGGAGTAGCCTAGGTTATATAACTATAAATATTACATACACAACTGTATAAAACACATATGTTTCTGATTAAATGTCCCAGCACTGTTTGGGCAGAAAGCATGCACCCTAAGAAGCTATAAAAAGAAAAGAACACATCCCCTACTATTTCACACTTTAGAAAAAAAGGAAATGGGGGTTTTACCAAAGAAGATATATGGACAGTGATCTAAGATCTGAAGGTTAGAAAATGATTTATTTTGCTGCATGGAAACTGCATGGTATTATTACAGAGGTCATTTAAATCAATGGGAACACACTGAAATCTATGTTTAACTTCTGTCGATGCGTTTTGCTAATTTAATACAAGGTTTTCATTACAAATCATATACATAGAGGAAACCATGTGGAAAAGTCGAGCATTATCCTGCTGAAAAACTTCTGCAGTTGTGGCAGTGCGTTGCTCCACAGCAAAAGCAGGACTCCATGAAGCCTTCATACTCGAACCCGACTGTTGTCGGATCTCAAATAGAACCTGGATTTGTTGCCAACGATGTTACTGTTCCAGTCCATTAGCGGTTCTTGTTTCTCGTTCACGACACAAATGCAAACAAAAGCGCCTGCAGCTGACTGTCAATGGCAGGACATCAAATGGGCACAGTGACAACAAATTTCCTTCTATTAATCACCTGGAAATGGTCCGGGCAAAGACCTGTAATGAAGGTGCCACCTGTGTCTGGATGGTGGACAACAAGACTTTGGGAGCTGCTCGAGATTGACAGTGGATCAAACGATTCTCTCAAGTGGTGGTCTGTCTGGACACCATGTGGGAATCACTGCTCCCAACACCTCCTAACATCTGGGTCAGAACGGCCTAGATGGCGGGTAATTTGTCGAAACAACCAGTCCAATTATGTACTCCCTCTCAAAGTCTGTCAACTGGATAAAATGTCTTTGAGTGTGTTGTAGAGGCATGTGTAGCAGTCAACGATCTCTCACCAACAGGTACATCACCCAAAAGTATCCTCTGAAAACTTTTTTTTTTATAGACAGTGGAGGAAGCAAGTTTACGCCCTCTTGTGGCAAGATCCAGTGTCTAATCAGACCACACCTGTAATCATTTATATATCTGCCTGAGACAGAACCGAGTTTCTATCTGAGTGCTTTATATTTTTTTGTCAAAAGACGCAAAAGAAGCAAAAGACCTGAAAGTTTCATCAAGTGCAGTCTCTGCAATCGTCAACCCTATAATGACAATGGTTTTTCTGAAGATCATCCCAGGAAAGGAATACTAGGTACTATGTACTACCACTGCTACAGAAGCTAAGCATATTAGAGTCACCAGCATAAGAAATTACGTGTCATACTAAGGCTCTGTGCAGTCAAAAGCAGTCACCAGAATGAAGACAGAGGTATGTTTATTAACACAGACACAATATCCGTCCAGACACTGAAGCAACACAAGGTGAAGATGGTGCAATCTCACAAACTAACACGCAGGATACAACTAATACCTCCCACCTGATATAGGTCAACACCCATGTTTATATCAGATATCCTACCTGGCAATTAGGAATTACACTACGCAGGTGCGACAAATAAACACACATACATAAACAAATAACAATGGCCAGGCAAACAGGGAAGCCTACAAGACTTGAGTAGTGCTGGTGTGCATGACACACACAGCTCTTGGTATACTGTACATACTAACAGTACAGTGGTGCTTGAAAGTTTGGAAGTTGAATTTTGAATTTTTGAAGTTTGAATTTTCTATATTTCTGCATAAATATGACCTAAAACATCATCAAATTTTCACACAAGTCCTAAAAGTAGATAAAAAGAACACAGTTCAACAAATGAGACAAAAATATTATGCTTGGTCATTTATTTATTGAGGAAAATTATCCAATATTATATATTAGTGAGTGGCAAAAGTATGTGAACCTTTGCTTTCAGTATCTGGTGTGACCCCCCTGTAAACGTTTCCCGTAACTGTTGATCAGTCCTGCACACCAGCTTGGAGGAATTTTAGTCCATTCCTCCGTACAGAACAGCTTCAGCTCTGGGATGTTGGTGGGTTTCCTCACATTAGCTGCTCACTTCAGGTCCTTCCACAACATTTCGATTGGATTAAGGTCAGGACTTTGACTTGGCCATTTTAAAAATTGAACTTTATTCTTCT
>JAJAGP010006805.1:0-18035 GCA_025084515.1 Ancistrus triradiatus | reverse complement strand
AGAGCCCTGTTCAGCACCAGGAAGAAATTGTGTGTCATTTACATTTACATTACATGTACAGCATTTAGCAGACGCCCTTATCCAGAGCGACTTACAACTGATGCAGTCTTACAATCCAAGCAATCGTGGGTTAAGGGTCTTGCTCAAGGACCCAACAGTGACAGCTTGGCAGAGGTGGGATTTGAACCCTGGACCTTCTGGTCCAGAGTCCAGTAACTTAACCACTAGGCTATCACAGTCCCCACATTTGAAATGACCATCTGGATGGTACAGGAAAAGGTTATTTTTATGGTTCAGTAGGTGTAAACCTAGATATCTAGGCCAATGTTGCCCCAAAATATCACATTTTCTAAAAAACAATTTATGGTCCAATGGGACGTGACAAAAAAACAAAATCTTCCAGGCAAGGTTGTTGGAAAAATCTTTGCCTCTCTTTCCATCCTTCTCACAGTGTGTAGGAGCAAATCCCTCGGGCATCAAGCAGGTTCATTATGGTTATTCTGAATGTCTTACATTTACAGCATTTAGCAGACGCCCTTATCCAGAGTGACTTACAATTGTAGAGTCTTACAGTCCAAGCAGTTGTGGGTTAAGGGCCTTGCTCAAGGACCCAACAGTGGCAGCTTGGCAGAGGTGGGATTTGAACCCTGGACCTTCTGATCCAGAGTCCAGTACCTTAACCGCTAGGCTACCACAGTCCAATTATTGTCTTAATTATTGCCCAAACAGTGCATATGGCTGTTTTCAGATATGTAGCTATTGTTATAGCCATTATCTGATTTATGAATATCAACACACTTTAGTCTCATTCTATTAGTATATTCTTCAATGTATCCAAATGATGCTGAATGATTAAAGGAAGTCAGAATCTGTGTCACCTCATAGATATACATGAGTAATACAAGAAGGCATGAATGACTGGCTGAGAACTCCTAAAAAGTCACATGTAACTGAATGTACGTGTAAGAAGTACGCTTTCTAATGATGCCAATAACTATTATTTTACAATAAAAGTACTTTCGGTTTCAGTGTAAGATTACAAAATGAAGACATGCATTATACCTTCATCTTTATAAAGTGCTCACTCACACTATATATATATATAGATATAGATATAGATATATAGAGATATGTATTGTGGTACCTCGATTCTTGACCACCTCAGAACTCATTTTGACTAGAAAAATGTCTCTCAGTTCTTGTCGTTTGCTCAGTACTCTGCACTTGCTTAAACTTTTCAGCTGAAATTCGGTTCATGATTCATGATTCAGTACACAGTGACTCTGTGATTCAGTCTCACAATAGCTCTTGCTCAGTGCAGATTTCTGTGGCAGATTTACTGTATTGTGCTTTTCTTTATTTTTATATCTACAGTACTGTATTCTTAGTCCCAACAAGTCCCCATGGATCCTAAAATGGACAGCCAACTGAAAGGAAACAGTTGAAGCAGCTTAGCATAGCAGCTAGTGCTCTGAGCTCACCAATAGAGTAAGTGTTTTTCTCTTTCAATCCATTATTCACTAAATTACATGAGATTTTTCAACATTGTATTATAAAATAAGCTTTGTCATGATGATTTTGTTCTACTGTAGGTTAATGTGTAATAGGCTACGCTATTTTAAACTGTAGGACACTCTACCGAACATTCGTTAAACTCTTCAGTTCATGTTACATGTAACTTATGATGGATTTGTCGGAAAATATCCCCATCATAAATCAGGGAGCTCCTGTACAGTACAACTGCATTAATGTATACAATGCCTTATACAGTGTGGATTTACTGGGGGTCTGGAACGATCTAATTCAATTTACATTATTCCTTATGGGAAAATTTTGCTCGGTACTCATCATTTTCAGTTCTTGACAAGCCTTCTTGAACGTATTAATGACGAGAACAGAGGTACCACTGTATTGATGTAGAATTTATAACAAATGAAAATAGCCTTAGGAATGGCAGTGGAATTTAGTGCTAACACTGGGAGTGGTGGACTTTCAGCAACCGGATATCTCAGCAGTTTTCAGCTCAGTTTGGCTCAGCTCACTGTAAGAACACATTCACAGGAAAAGGGAAAGGGAAACAGCAGCCCTGCTAAAACCACCAGGGTTAGTTCTTCCTACGGTGCAATTTTAAAACAAAATCATAGTCATAACCTAAGAACTGTGCCTGTGTCTACTAGGATAAGTAAACATTTGTATAACAAAAACAGTCAAGTAAGTTACATATTAAACAGGATTCAACCAGCGAGGTGTTAGGTGGGTGTCATGTCAAACTGAAGTCCACATGAATACCCAGACCCAGGGGTTCAGAGCTTTCCTCAGAGCATCACACTCTCTCCACTGTCTCTCCACAGGCTCAGGACATACACTCACCGATCACTTTATTAGGTACACACCCATGTTTCTACACTCACTGTCCATTTTATCAGTCTCACTTACATATAGAAGCACTAGTTCTACAATTACAGTCTGTAGTCCATCTGTTTCCTTTGTTTGTCCCCTTTACTCTGTTCTCTAATGATCAGGACCCCCACAGGACCAGCACAGATCAGGAACTATTTGGGTGGTGGATCATTCTCAGCACTGCACTAACTTTGTGGTGGTGTGTTCGTTGGTGTTGCACTAATATAATCGATCAGACACAGCAATGCTGTTGAAGTTTTTAAACACCACATTGCTCCTGCTGGAATGAAAATATTCCACCAACCAAAAATATCCAGCCACCAGCATCCTGAGGATGACTAACGCAAACTGTGCAACAACAGATGAGCTACTGTCTCTGACTTTACATTTACAAGCTGGAGCAATATGTTAGATGTATAATAGAGTGAGTGAGTGAACACAGTGTTTAGAACTCCAGCAGCACTGCTGTGTCGGATCCACTCATACCAGCACAACACACACTAACACACCACCATCACATCAGTGTCACTGCAGTGCTGAGAATGATCCACCACCCAAATAGTACCTGATCTGTGGGATACTGACCATTAGAGAAAAGAATAAACGAGGACGAAGAAAGTGTGTAGAGAAACAGATAGTAATTGTAGAACTACAAAGTGCATCTATAGTACTGTGCAAAAGTGTTAGGCCACCATTTAGATTATACAGTTGGGGGCAAAAAACATATTTAGTCAGCCACTATTTGTGCAAGTACTCCTACTTAGAAAGATGAGCGAGGTCTGTAATTTTCATCATAGCTACACTTCAACTATGAGAGACACAATGAGAAAAAAAATCCAGGAAATCACATTGTAGGATTTTTAAAAGAATTTAATTGTATATTATGGTGGAAAATAAGTATTTGGTCAATAAATTTGGTTCAACTCAATACTTTATAACATAACCTATGTTGGCAATGACAGAGGTCAAACGTTTCCTGTAAGTCTTCACCAGGTTGGCACACACTGTAGCTGGTATTTTGGCCCATTCCTCCATGCAGATCTCCTCTAGAGCAGTGATGTTTTGGGGCAACACGGACTTTCAACTCCCTCCACACATTTTCTATGGGGCTGAGGTCTGGAGACTGGCTAGGCCACTCCAGGACCATAAAATGCTATTTATGGAGCCACTCACATGTAATTTGTAATTTGAGATGATCAGCATCAGCCGATATCTGTGCTCATGATATTCATGAGCTGATATTCAAATTTAGGAGATAAAATGCAGAGAACATGCAGAGAAAATCCATGAACTTGCAGCTCATAAACTGGGATTACTGAGTGACTAAAAACAAAAAACTGCTGAGAAAACATTCAATGAGGGCGGGGCCATTTATGAGATGCAAACTTTGTTTCCAGCATTATAATTGGTATTGAAACTAAGAACAAAAACATGCTGCAACCAAGTGCACTACTCTAACATTGTTTAGTTTTTGCATTTTTGTTGTTATTTACACATTTTTTCCCCCAGAAGCAAGAATATACTGTTATCTGGTAATAAATTTTGTTGTTAAAGTGCAATAAAACTTGTTATTTCTTTTTCAATAATAAAAAAGACAGACTGCACATGGTGCATTTAAAACCTAACTAAATGACCATTTAAGTTCAGCAATTTTGTCTCTCATTTATTGTTATTAGTTTAATAAGTTAGAATAAAAAAAAATAATATCAGCAATATCACCCTGTACTCTAAATGTCAGCGTCAGCATAGGTCATTAAACCCCCCCATCAGTCAACCACTATTATAGAGTGACAAATCCAAGTTTGAAAGTGTTGGCTCCAATCTTCGACAATATGTTATACATGATCATAATACCACTGCTTAAACAACAAATCTAATGGTGGCCTCAGACTTCACAGACCACCGCTGCAGACTGCACAGTACTGTACATGTTAAGAGGAACTGATAAAATGAACAGTGAGTGTAGAAACAAATAGGCGTACCTAATAAAGTGAGCGGTGAGTGTACTTCTCTTTCCACTTTAGTTCCTTCCGCAATGTTAACAAACAAAACAAAAAACTGATAACCTCAGCTATAGGTCTTTTCCTAGTCCGGTTTCCCCAAAGGAAAATTTTCGTGCTCAGTGGTTGTGCTTTCACAGCTCAATAGACCTACTGATGGTTCTCATTTATGTTTAAACTTTGTCACAGGGGTTTCTCCTAAAACGCCTCAGGAGAAACAGAACAAGATAAAATAGGAGATAATACATTAGAAATAAAGGGAACCAAAACGGAGTTCATCTTGAAAAGTTGTGTAAGCCCCGTTTGGCATTTGAACCCAGGATCTACTGTTCCCAGCAACTGACTCCTACCTCTGAGCCACATGAGCTGCCTTATTTCCACCTCTAAGCCTGAACATGTATACAACTGCTATAATGTTGGTTGAGTGATGACTGAAGACATAAAAACAACAAATGTATTTGTTAAATATACTTGTGAGGATGTTCTCCCAGACAACCAAGTGTAGAGCCATGAAATGATCACATGACATGACAGACTTTTTATTGTCATTCAAATTTACACCGTACAGTGCTCATAAGAACGAAATTTCGTTGCCTTGGCTCGAGGTAGTTATGACATTTACATTTACATTTACATTTACAGCATTTAGCAGACACCCTTATCCAGAGCGACTTACAATTGATACAATTTTACAATCCAAGCAATTGTGGGTTAAGGGTCTTGCTCAAGGACCCAACAGTGTCAGTTTGGCAGAGGTGGGATTTGAACCCTGGACCTTCTGGTCCATAGTCCAGTACCTTAACCGCTAGGCTACCACAGTCCCCATGAGTGTCAGCAGTATTAATATAGTATTAAATATACAATATAGTGCAAATTGTATCACAACATATATACAGTGGGGCAAAAAAGTATTTAGTCAGCCACTGAGACAACTACCAGAGACAAAATGATTTAAAAAATCCAGGAAATCCCATTGTAGGATTTTTAAAGAATTTAATTGTAAATCATGGGGGAAAATAAGTATTTGGTCACCCACAAACAAGCAAGATTTCTGCTCTGGAAGAGATCTGCATGAGGAATGGGCCAAAATACCAGCTACAGTGTGTAGACTCCTGGTGAAGACTTACAAGAAACGTTTGACCAACAAAGGTTATTTTACAAAGTATTGAGTTGAACCAAATTTATTGACCAAATACTTATTTTCCACCATAATTTACAATTAATTTGCATAATTTACAATTTGTGCATGTTATGAGCTCTGGACAGACAGCGACTTTCCGCAGTGTCCTGTATGGGAGGAAGAGAAGTCCAAATAATTTCTCCGCTGTCTTTACCACCCTCTGCAAGGACTTCCAGTCAGAGGCACTGCAGGCTCCTGCCCAGACAGAGATGCAGCTGGTCAGTATGCTCTCTACAGTGCCTCTGTAGAAGGTGGTAAGAATCGGAGGGGGGAGGTGTGCTCTTCTCATCCGTCTCAGGAAGTGCATGTGCTGCTGAGCTTCAGTGTGTGTGGACCAAGTCAAAGTGTCTGTTATCTGTACCCCCAGGAACTTGGTTTTGCTGACCATCTCCACTGCTGTGTCCTTGATGGGGAGTGGTGTGTGGATGGGTTGGCTCCTCCCGAAGTCAACGATGATCTCTTTGGTTTTATCAACATTCAGGGCCAAGTTGTTTATTGTGCACCAGTCAACCAGGTGCTTCACCTCATCTCTATAGTCCAGGTCGTTGTCATCCTGGATTAGGCCCACAACCGTTGTGTCATCTGCAAACTTCACAATGTGGTGGTAGTGGACCTGTGCAGCAGTCATTGGGTCAATAGGGTAAAAACAGCAGCGGGCTCAGGACGCAGCTCTGAGGGGAGCCAGTGCTCAGAGAGATGACACTGGAGACATTCTTACCCACTCGCACAGACTGGGGTCTGTTTGTTAGGAAATCCAACAACCAACTGTACAAGTGAGTGATGAAACCAAGGGACATCAGTTTCCCTATCAGATGCTGGGGGATGATTGTATTAAACACTGAGCTGAAGTCCAGAAACAACATCTGCACATGTGTATTCTTTCCTTCCAGATGTTCTAAGGTCAGGTGCAGTGCAGAGGAGATGGCATCTTCTACAGAGCGATTTGGGCGGTAGGCAAACTGGTAAGGGTTCAGTGTGGGAGGGAGTTTGGAGGTAATGTGGTCTTTACCAGCCTCTCGAAACACTTCATCATGATAGGGGTGAGTGCTACAGGGCGGTAATCGTTAAGGGAGGAGATTGTGGGTTTCTTTGGCACCGGTATGATTGTAGCAGTCTTTAGACATGGCGGTACAACTGCTTGATTTATCGAGGTGTTGAATATGTCTGTCAGAACCCCCGCCAGCTGATCGGCACATTCCTTGAGTCCTGGAATATTGTCAGGGCCCGCCGCTTTCCGGGTTTCCTCCGCTTTCTGGAAGGAGTCTTTCACTATACACTAATAATGGGTTCCATTATTTGACAAAGTCTGGTTATTATTACAGTACTTCACACATAAGTAAAGATACTGTTGGAGTGGGTGAGAAATGTTTGAGTGTGTCAGTTTTTTCTCAGCAGCAGATAAACATGAGAATCAACATTGGGACTGTGGTGGCCTACTGTGGTTAAGGTGGTTAAGGTACTGGACTATGGACCAGAAGGTCCAGGGTTCAAATCCCACCTCTGCCAAGCTGCCACTGTTGGGTCCTTGAGCAAGACCCTTAACCCACAATTGCTTGGATTGTAAGACTGTACCAATTGTAAGTCGCTCTGGATATCTACTAAATGTAAATATCTAGAATAAATTACAAAGATGTTACTTTCAACAAAATTACTTGGTTAATTTCTATCCCTATGGGTCTAGCTTAAAGTACATCTTAACACAATGACACAGTAGGCTGATGAGCATATTATGTATATTTTTTAGTGAAGCTGGACAGAGCAACCACTGTGTGGTAACAGCAGAGCTGCTCACTCACTACAACCACAAGAGGCAAAAACCTTAAGCAAGCACGTCCCCACTAGTGTGTTGACAGGGTCACAGTGGTTGGTCATTTGCATCCCAAACCAGCCACACTGTCCTAATTGCATCGTATTTGCTTTCCTGCACTGCATTGTAAGGAGTGTGGACGCAATCAATTTTATTTCCAATTTTAAAAAAGGGTACAAGGGCAGGACGTTTGAGAGTTTGCACACAAAAAACAAAAAGTCCGAAAAAACTCGCCGAGAACACACAACTCTACACACGGCAGTGGCCTTGAACCCACAATGTACATCAGCCGTATAATTATCATTATTGACACTTGTTTTTAATACTGTACATTGCACGTGTTACTAGTCTTTAAAAGCCTTGAACTAAAGCTGCAAGAAAAAGTGCCAAAAGCAGTGCGCCTATACAGTGCACATCACGGTAACTGTCGAGCAGAGTAATGCTACATGCCTCCCCGAAAACACTGAGGAAACAAACCATGACAGAGCTCAGTTTCACTTTTGCTAATTAGAGGAAGAAAGTAATGAACCGTTTGTACCAAAACGTGTATCAAAATTGATATTTAATAAACCGAAATCTGCATTTTAGTTTATCTTTAATAATAGCCTAATCAATGGCACTTCAGAGTATTTACCACCACGGGCTATGAGCAGTGTTACTGCTTCAAATTTAAAATGGATCCTCCATATAGATGTTATTTATTTAAATACTCTAATAAATAAACTGTTGTAATTGTTTGACTACATAGTAATAATTTAATATTTCTACGTGACTGCCCTTTACGAGTGAAAGAGGTATAGCCTATTACAGAAACGCTAATTCAATTTAATTAAAGAAATACTAAAATTATGTATACTCAACCACATTAGCCATGCATTACCCACACCTTTAAATGGGTTAAAATATTACATTTGCTAGTTGTTTTCCATTTTCTCCTATAATATCCCGAAATATTTTTAATAATATTTTTAATATACAGGAAAGCCTTGACTATCAAAATCACAATTATCACCTACTTTTACTACACTTTCCCCTAAATGCTAAATAAAAGCCTTATATGATCATATAGGTTATATGTCATTATGTATTATTTACAATTTAACCATGATGCATAACATTTCTTTATTCATGTGGGACAGTGTTGGCTATCAAACTATTAATTATCACCCACTTGCACTGTACAGTTTTCAAACTGAATTCTTTATATGTGGTAACTGGCTTAAATGATTATTAGAAACAGCTATGGACATTTAACAGCCATCATCAAACAACGTCTGTTTGCTTTAACAGCTGAGGTCTTAAAAGTGAAAGTAAATTCTAATAGGAAATAAAAATCTTGTCTTTTCACTCTAGACGTTGCAGCCGTGAACACCTCGACAGCAAGTTAGAGTTAAGAGTTACGTTCACTTCCTTAGCCGTCGTGTACCCGCTTGCTCGTTAGCTCATGTTCGGACTAGAGATTGTTCTAACTCGGTTGATGTGTTAAACTTTTTTGTGCAAGTTACTCGTGTTTGTGTGTCTGACTTGTAACAAGCTGTAAATGGAAGTGTAAGTGTTTGCGCCTGTCCTATTGCAAGTAGTACTGCTTTGTTTGTCCCGCAATACCTATATATTCTCTCTAACCTATAACTATATAAACTGGTTCTCATTCACTCGATGAGTCTCTGTTTCATCTGGCTGATCTTCCGTGTTGTTCGTAATACTTCTATCAATGCATTTGTGGCGTAATTATTGTCTATAATTATTGTGAATTTCCATCAATTAAAAAAGGTTTAGCATGCATATAACAGCCAGCGGTATCTCTGATGCATTCACACATTTACAGCATTTAGCAGACGCCCTTATCCAGAGCGACTTACAATTGATACAGTCTTACAATCCAAGCAATTGTGGGTTAAGGGCAGCTTGGCAGAGGTGGGATTTGAACCCTGGACCTTCTGGTCCATAGTCCAGTACCTTACCCGCTAGGCTACCACAGTACCACATATTGTTTGCAGTGCAGTCATTAAACAGTGTATACCTGTGAAGACACAGTTTGGTATGATAGTATTCATGATTTTTCCCCAATACCTTAAATCATGAATATATACTCTGGAAGAAAAAGGTTCTAACTCTCAAGGTCTCATGTTTCATTCAATTGTACTGCATAGTTTTCTCATACATGTAAAATGAAATCCTGAGGATTCTTAATTGGTTTACATGGTTATGATATATGGGGTTTCCCACAAAGTCACAAAAGCCACAAGAAACACTTCACTACCTGGAAAACAGTGCAGTAATATAGTCAGATAGTCAGAACCTTCCTCTTTGACAAGGTCAAGGATTTTTTTGAGGTATTATGGGAAAAGCATGAATAATACCTAACCAAGCATTGCCTATAAATAACTATAAGCCAAGTAAAACAAACATGACAAAGCTGTACAGAAACAATTCATGAAAAGATGTTGATACTAATGGCCTAGAGGTTGATACTCAAATACATGGCATGCAATACAACATATAAATCCATTACCTGGTGTGGGTATTTAGAAGCAAACTGTGCAGTAAAATTTCATGAAACTTGACATCTTGATAGTCAGGACCTTCCTTTTCCACAAGGTCAAGGAAATTGAGACATTATGGGAAAATTGTGCATAATAACAACAATTTAAGCAAATTACCACATATATAAAGAATTCAGTTTGCACTGTTGTGAACATTGTACAGTGTTACGTTAATGATAATTGATATTTTGAACACCGTCTACTCCCACATGATTAAAGCAATGTTATGGCATTATGGTTAAATTGTGAATAATACATGATGAAATGTATCCTATATGATCATATAAGGATTGCATTTAAGCATTTATGGGGAACATGTAGTAAAAGTTCGTGGTAATTGTGATTTCGACAGTCAGGGTTTTCCACATGTATAAACCGAAGTAGCCTATTATTTCTGAGTATTATGGAAAAACGTGAATAATGACTAAACAATTTTGACATATACACAGTTAAGGTTTTCTGTTTCTTGGTGAGGCAGTTAGTATTTCACTACTACAGTAATATGCTGTACATACGTGCGTTTATTTTTTGGCGCGGATAACTATAACCGTAAAACGCTAATCAACGGATGGCTCGACGGCATATCGGGATTTTTTAATATATATTTTTCGACCAATTTTCGTTGTCTGTAAACGAGGTTGCATAACATTACTGAACTCTAAAGCGACGTGATAAACACATAAAACCTTTTAAGTTAAATCAGTAAAGACATCATATAGCTATGATGAAGTTGTTAGGCGTACGTCACTTATAAGATGATACTCACCTGCTGAATCGGTCTGTGCAGTCGCTACCGACCAAAGGCAGATGAAGAACCCTGGAGAAATAAAATAAAAGTAATACGAATTACTTACTGGCATCAAGTGTAGTAACATGTTACGTTTAAGACACTGAATACTGAAGTGCTCAAGTTTGACTTTACTGCCTTCTGACTAATATTCCAACACTGAAGGGGAAAACGCACCGAATGGAAGGAAAGTCCTGTGGTCTCGCATCATCGCTCTGATACAAGATATCCGCCAGATAAAAATGTGGACCATAAACAGACTCTCTTAAGGTTTAGTCTTTATCAGAGGTCAACGGTCCGCTGCCTGAGTCTCATTACCAACTTGTTGACTCTTTCAGGACACGCGGTCACGATGCCCTATAGAGGTACCGCTCGCGAACGAGTCGGTTCTTTGAATCGTACATGAACGAGCCGACTCACTTCTGATGAGACGTTTTCTGTGCAAATAAAGACAAATCAGTAGGTATACGAGGACAGTCTCTTACTAAAGTCGGTCATTATTCGTTCATGGAGACAAGAATGTTTCTCAGATTCCATAGTAAAAGTTTCTACAATAAAATTATAAATGCCAGGGGTTGATCTCCCAGTTGGTCCTCCTCCCTCAGACACAACCAATCGCGTGTACATGAAATGCCCAACCCGGCCAGCAGTAAACACCAGGACTCAAATGTCTTGATGCATGCTCAGTGATCCAGGTAAGAAAATCCAAGAAGTTGAATCTGTTCATCTGGACATAGATTTTGTTGGAGAAACGTTTCGTCACTCATCTAAGTGACTTCTTCAAACAAAATCTATGTCCAGATGAACAGATTCAACTTCTTGGACCAGGACTCAGATGTTACAGGACCTCCGGTGGTGGGCCAGCGTATATAAACCTGAGCATCCAAATTAATTCATTTACTTAGTTATTCTCATGATTATCATTTTTAATTATCATATGTTGCACTGTTTATTTAGTCTCTTTTAATTCTTTTCCAAATGGCTTTATTCTTCTATTTTACATAGCTAGTCCTTCTTGTTTTAATCCCCCGGAACGAGTGGTTTATCGGGTGAATTTTGATTTTGTGCAATTTATTTTCTTAATTAATCTAGCTCTCATTTTGTGATTGTGTATTTCTGTTGTTTTATTTCGGAATTGTCTATGTTGTTTTAACTGTATACACTGTGGAACACATTAAGCTACATCTTTCATGTATGAAAAGTGCTGTATAAATAATGACGTGTATTATTGTTGTTATAAATAAAATGTAATATGGCGGCACAGTGGTGCAGTGGTTGCACTGTCGCCTCACACCTCTGTGATCCCCGGTTCGATCCTGACCCTGGGGTTTTTTCCGGGTTTCCTCCCACATTCCAAAGACATGTGTGTCAGGTTAATTGGTGTTTCCAAAGTGCCCCTTTAAGGTTTGAGTGTATGTGCCCTGTGATGGATTGGTGCCCTGTCTAGGTTTGTTCCTGCCTTGTGCCCTATGCTGCCGGCTAGGCACCGGCTCCCCCAGCAACCCTGACTAGGATAAGCAGATAAGACAATGAATGAATGAAGTTTAATAGTATTATTATTATTATTATTATGATTACTCTTATTAGTATTATTAGCCTATTTCTATTTTTATTATAATAATAATAATAATTATTATATATACAGGAAGAACATGAACATTCACTCAGGACAGTTGACCAGGCCGGACGCGAGCTGGTTTTTGAGCTGGGAGGTGACACTGCTAACCACTGTGCCACTATAGAACGCGTTCATGAATTATATAACTAACATGGGATTGCTGGTTTGCTAAGTATGCTGGTGCCCATACAGGGTTGGTGGTGTGGTGCATTTCATGATCACATTTCAAGACCAAATTGGCCTACCAAGGCTTTACAGTAAGCTTATGCTGGTAAATGGTTTATTAAACGTTTCAACCAACATCAGAGCATCACGGAAAACCAGCATACACAAAAAACTGATCGCTTAGTTACGTGGGCTATGAGTGGGGTTTTCCAAAAGACAGGAAAACGCACAAATGTCCAAGTAAAAACGTCTTTGCCCATCTTGATCCTTAAAATCAGTCTTTAACATCTTGTGGAGGAGTTTTGGTCTCTTCTGTCTGGTCTGCTCTTGTACTTGGATTCTCGCTGCCTAAACTCGTGTTTGAGCCCAGACATGGACTGATGCTCGGATCCGGACATTCTCATCAGGCTGCAGCAGAACATTAAGGTGATTTTCTGTTGTGGGAATTTTGTTAGAAGATTATGGATTTCTTTTTTCATTGTAACAACGTCTTTCAAACAGTTACTTCAACTAAACATTATCTCGAAGACTTGAGAATCCATCCACAGTGATTTGATTTTTATTCTTATTTTTTTTTGCTGTGACAAGCCTTTGGTGCTCCTCATAAACTTGTGTTTAAAGACCTGAAACTATCCAGTGTAGAGCTGCAAAAAATAAAAGAAGAAAGAGAAAGGTATCTACTATAGCACAGAATATTCTGTATGTTGCATCAGGGGCTAAACGCAAGCCAATATAGAGAAAGATTATTTATTGCATATGGGAGAAAATGACATCATACCAGCTAAAATGGGAAATATTCCACCTGTGGAACCAAGAAAAGAGAAATAAAAGCTTGTCCCCGTCTCTGAAAGATTTCGACTGCTAGGAGGTTAATGTAGCATTTTTAAAACATGTATGTAGAATTTAAAAATCGAACCCGAAAACAACGATAATTTGCTTTAAGGTCTTAAAAATACAATACATTATAATTATTGTTACAAATTTCTATGTTAATTACTTATTTATGTACCTGCAGTGCTATTATTGTTTTGGTGCACTCTAGTGCAGTGTGTTTTGCTTCTTCTTCCCAGCTGGTCACACAAGCCATTGATGTGGTTAGAGCAAACTGTATGAGTTTGTTTGTATGACTTTCCACTTCTCGTTTGTAATATACCAGTATATTGCTAGAGGAGTACTAAAAGGCCTCAGGAAAATGTTCTCAGAATGAATGTTGACGCAGAAGAAAGATTCATGCAAGAGGCCACTACTGTATTTACATTTAGTTCTAATGAAAATGAACATCATAGTGAAAAAACATGACAACGTTTCTGCCAGCATTTACAATACAATATCGGCGGATGTATTTAAGTTTGACTGGTTGGCAATAAACAAACAGGCTTTAAAAGCAGGCAAAACATTTCCTCAGCATTTGAAGCGTTTGTCGTCACACTTTTGTGTATGTTGTACTGATTCCTCCAACTTTTACTGGAGCTACACCTCAGTCTAACAGCACTGCATCATTCCAAAAGTTCTCAGAGAAACATGACTAGAACTCTTTACTTATTTGCATGGTTAACAATAAAATGAATGAAAATGAATTGAGATCCGAGGTACCACTGTAAATCTTAATGATTTTGACAATGGCATGATTGTTGCTGACAGACATGCTGGTATCTGTATTTATATAACTGCTGATGTTGTGTGATTTTTTATTTATTTATTTTTTTTTTTTTAATAGAATTTAATTTATTGATGAGAGGTCAACGGAGAATAGCCAGCAGACTTGTTCAAGCTGGCAGAAAGGCTATAGTAACTCTGATCACCACACAGTACAATTGTGGTGCAGAATTGGTGCACAGGCTCCATAAAACTGTTGAAGAGCAGGAAAATGTAGCACGGTTTGATGGTCATAGTTCTCTGTTGAAGCACAAAGAATAGAATGCATCCATGGGCCAAACCTTTTGTCAACCATCCGGGTCCATTGGTCCAGTGGTGTGAGGAATGTTTTCTGGCCAATGGGGCCCATTAATACAATTCAAACCATAGCTGAATGCCACAGGCCGGTTTTTGAGTATGTTGCTGATCAGATGCATCACCTCAATGACCACCAATTTATCTTCCCGTGTCATCGTGGGTCCCGGTGTACTCTGTTTCCTCCTACATTCCAAAGACAGCTGGATTATTATCCATAGATTCAAACTGAAACCATTAGGCCAAGCTGCCCCACGTTGGGTCCTTGAGCCAAGATTGTAAGACTGGTTGTAGTTGTTACAGTTCGGTGCTTGAAAGTTGTGAACCCTTTAGAACTTTCTAGATTTCGAATAAATATGAGCTAAAACATCATAGATTTTCAACCACAAGTCCTAAAATAGATAAAGAGAACCCAGTTACAACACATGAGGGACAAATATATTATACTTGCGTCATTATTTATTGAGGAAAATGATCCAATATTACATATTAGTGAGTGGCAAAAGCAGGGACCTCCGGATTAAGCAGTTATTTGAAAGGAAATAGGAGTCAGGTGTTTTCAATCACTATTAATACAACGATAGAAAAGATCTTTTGTGACATTGTAGGGAGTGTGTGTTGCTTACATGGGTACAGACACCTATACAACTGACGAAACTGAATTAAGCAGGTATTATTGGAAAGTTATGAGTGAGTACTCTTGGTATTTATCTGTATGATAATATTCTAGGGACTTCCCACAAGCCTAAATCTACCTACTGTTATCACCCAGTTGGTTCCTCTTTTCAGACGGTCCTCAAGTTTTCTTACTTATCTTGCCATTAGGGTGTTGCTTACCTTGTTGCTAGGTTGTGCTATTTTGTGTTTTCTTGGGACACCTTGGGCCAGTTTATATCAACCAATCATCGCTTTAATGCCGCAGTCTGTTTGGGTCTTGTTGCTGAACGTGCATGATGTCATGGTCACAATTTACCAATCTCTAATGGCTACTTCCAGATAATTTACCATTTAACAAACATTCTTCAGTTACCTTCCCTGTCACTTGACCTGAATCCAGTAGAACACCTTTGGGATGTGGTAGAACAGGAGAGGCGCAGATAGTGCACCTGAAAATTGCGTGACGCCCTGATGTCAGCGTGGAGCAGAATCTCAAAGGATTATTACCAACATCTTTTTGAACCCATGAAACTAAGAACTGAGGCTGTTTTGAGAACAAAGGGAGACTTTACTTAGTAATGTTCAAGTGTATACAGTGGTGCTTGGCAGTTTGTATACCTTTTAGGATTTTTTATATTACTGTGTATAGAGGAGCTAAAATGTTATCAGATTTTTACAGAAGTTCTAAAAATAGATAAAGAGAACCCAATTAAACAACGGAGACAAAATATATAGACATACGTGTCTATAAGTCTGTGAACCCTTTAGAATTTTCTAATTTTCTAGATTTCTGCATAAATATGACCTAAAACAAAATCATATATATATATCAGATATATATAAAATATAGTTATGTGTGTGTTAGTGGTAAAACTATGTGAAAAGCTAGGATTAGCATGTCATGTAAAAATGAAACTGGAGAATTAGTCAGATGTTTTCTATCAGTGGGATGACAGTCAGATTTGAACGAGCTACTGTATTTAAAGAACAAGAATCTATCAGAGTCTGATCTTCAAAACACATTTGTGAAGTGTTTTCTGAGGAAGTCAAAACAACAACTGTTGATGCTCAATTGGCTGTGAAAAGATTACAAATGAGCTGTAATGAGTTTGGACTGCACCAGTCCACAGTCACACAAACTGTGTACAAATTGAGGAAACTGAAGACTGCTGTTACTTGATCGACTAACAAAAATCACTCTAAGAGCAAGGTAGTCGGCTAGGTTACAAAGGGCCTCTCTCACATTGGCTAATGTTAATGTTCATAAGTCCACTGTCAGGAGAACATTGAACAACACTGCACAGTAGAGCTACAAGGAGAAAGCCACTGCTCTCTAAAATGAGCAGTGCTGTCGATCACATGGCATGTGGACATTCCAGAAGGGTTATTGGAAGAAAGTTTGTGGATGGATGAGACCAAAATATAGCTTTTTGGTTCAAATGTGAAGCATTGTGTGTGGAGAAGGAAAACTAGTTTTGTAATCAAGACCACTAGAGCCGAGTCCAAGTCAAGACTGAGACCAATATGAGACCGACGGCAAAATGTGATGTGGCTCACAATACAACGTGATTCAAACACAAAACGTATGTTCATGCTGTATTCATGAATTGGTTACTAAAGATGAATTCATAAGTTCACTGTGGCGTGACAAACCAAGCGTATCTTCTTAAAAAATTTCCAGTGCTGATTATATAAAACGAGAGGGTGCAAGACAACAGATTGTTCCATTTTTCTTGTGGAACGCCAGTGAGATTAAGCTGTGTAAAGCTTCGTCTCAGGCTGCTTCGTAACCCTAACGTCGGCTGTACAAATGTAACATAACGGTATGAGAAAGTTCCCCACTAATGTGAATGAAACCAAGAAGCTGAATGTGGCCATGCCCTTGTGTATTTGTATTTCTCACCAAGTGTTAAAACAAGAAGTAAAGACGTGCCCTCTAGGGTACTGAACGTTGGAGAAATGACTGTGTTTGCCACACGACACATGCAAAGATGTCATGGACTTGCTTTCAAGGAAATTATTCTTAATTTGAATGTTACCTCCATCTGTAATTAAAACTGCCCCAGCTTATGTCGGAGTACATATGTGTCACTTCCTTGGCATGTCAAACAGTTTTTTGCGTTTTTTACAGTGTTATTTTGGGCTCAAGTCATTTTCAGTTGGCCTCTCTCTCACACACTCTCTTCCTCACACACACATGCACAGGAAGGAACATTTTTACACTTCATAGCCTTATGAGGTCCCGATTTAGAAAACACACTAACACCCACACCCGGCACACGCATTTCAGAGAACCAAAATATGCTTCTCAAACAGCGAGCTATGCTGTGATCTAAACGTTGTGATCAGATACCTGTTTTGTGAGAATGTGTTTTGTTAGCTCTGCGCCTGAAGTACTTAATAACCTAGAGAGAAGTGAGACGAATCATTAGCTGCTGTCGTTGCGTTGATGGGAATAGCGCAGGGTGAGTCAGCTAGGATTCTTGTACAATAGAGAAAAAGGAAAACAGTGACTGGAAATTAATCATGTATTTGCAGTGCTTTGACAGTAAAAAAAAAAATCCCCCGCCCATGTAATTATCAATGCACTCATCAAAGACAGGCTTATTTTTTTTCACACCTGTCACACAGCGTCAGAAAGGTGTGAAGATTCCCTGTCGAGATAGAGTGTGTGGGCCATACATGCACTGATGCAGCATTTGATGTGTGGTTGAACCCTGCTTCAGTCTAAAGGAACACAATCATTATGCTTTCAGAACGATTTCGAATGCATTCCAAGGTGCAAAAACATCCAGCTATACACCACACAAGCTAAACGAATATTTATCTTGACAGTAAAGTTAGAGATCGTAGAATTTCCATTACTTCTTTAAAAATGCTGTCCTGTCTTTTTCATATCAATAGCTAAACACGCCGGCCCTGTTTACA
>JAJAGP010006804.1:0-18039 GCA_025084515.1 Ancistrus triradiatus | reverse complement strand
TATATATATATATATACATACACATAGAAATAGTACGTATATTAAATCAAATAACGAATGTATTAAAATAATGTGTAACATTAATGAAATAAAGAATATAATAATGTGTAGATAAATCCAGTAATGTAATAAAGTGATGTATGGAATGAATAAAAGGAATATAATGGTGTGGGGTGTGTGTGTATTTTTAAAAATGAGGTAGTGGTTCAGTTCTAACATCACTTGGCAGTGATAATAATAACTAAAGTAAACCGTGTGTGTGTGTGTGTGTGTGTGTGTGTGTATTTAGGATCGATTCACTGCATATTTGAGAAGAGTAACAATCACTACAGCTGGAAGAAGGTCACCACCACGGTGCATAACATCATCGTGGGGAAGCTGTGGATCGACCAGGTAAGGGCCTCTGCTGCTCAGAGTAACCCGGTCCTGCCCGGTGCGGGGTGCGGGGTGCGAGGTGTCCCCCTGTTATTCCTGAGCGTGTCTCCGTTCTGTCCTTTCAGTCGGGTGAGATCGACGTGATAAACCACAGAACAGGAGATCGCTGCCACCTCAAGTTCGCCCCCTACAGTTACTTCTCCAGAGACGTCGCCAGGAAGGTGAGTCCCCTCCCCCTGCCCCTTCCCCTCCCTCTTATTAATGAGCTCCTCTGATTGATCCCTCCCTCGTTCAGGTGACGGGCGTGGTGACTGATAAGGATGGCAAAGCTCATTACGTCCTGTCGGGGACGTGGGACGAGAAGATGGAGTGTTCACGGGTGATGCAGAGCAGCCGGGGAGGAGGAGGAGGAGGAGAGAATGGGGCCGAGGGCCGGCAGAAGACCGTCTACCAGACCCTCAAAGCCCGAGAACTGTGGAGGAAAAACCCTCTCCCGTAAGCACCTCCCCCCTCACAGCCTCGCCCTGAGCTCAGGCCCCGCTCCCAGCAGATAATGTTTAGAAGCCCTGAAAGTCACAGTCTGATTTTCTTCTGTAGTGCTTTTAATAACGCAGCATTTTCTCAAATCTAAATCCGTGGCTCTGACTGGAGCTGCCCTAGGGCGACACGTTATATGCAAGAATGAAATGAAATAATATAAGTAATACTTTTATCATAATAATTTAAATAAAGAGAAGGTAAGTACAAAACTTTTAATATAGAATATCATATAAAAACTATTTAAAACCTTGTAGAAAATTGTGTGTGATATATAAAATTAAACATTTATAGTAAGGTCTATAATGAAATACTATATATAATGAATAAAATATATAGTAAAATAAGGTATAAAAGTAAAATGAGAATAAAAATGGATCAAATAAAAATATTGTATATGATAACATTAAACTAGTGTGTGTGTGTATATATATAATAAAGAATATAAACATATTTAATAAATATATATAAAATCTTGTATAAGGATATTATAATATATGAAATGTCATATATAGTGCAATAATTTATATGATCAATAAAGAATATAAGTACATATGAATAAAAAAGAATATAACATCGTGTGTAATAGAGTATAATACTATATATAATAAATTAGTCTCAACAAATAATCTTAAGTCAAGAATATAATTAGCATGCTCTCTCTCTCTCTCTCTATCTATATATATATATATAAAAAATAAAGAATATAAAATATTGTATATAAAGACTACAAATAAAACAAAGAATATTATATAAAAAAACAATAAAATAATTTCTATGATCAGGAAAGAATATAATAAAATAACATCCAAGTAAGGAATATAATCATTATTATATTTATAAAATTTATAAAAAGTCTGTTAATGTATATAATAATTAAAATGAATAATATAATAATGTATATAATAAAGAGTAAAGAATACAATAAAACAATATAATAAAAAATGTATTTAGTAAAACAGTCCTAAAATCATGTATATATTAAACAATAAAATGGTGTTCATGTATGTAATAAAAAAACCATGAATCTAATTAATTGGAGAACATTTAGTCTGTGTTTGAGTCGATTGGTTCAGATGATTCAGAGCTTCGTTTCTCGTACCACGTCTCGCTCCCTCAGCCTCGGTGGTGGGGTGTGGGGCGTTTGAGCCTTAAATCCAGCGGGTGTAGGTGAACGCGGGAGGGGACGCTGTAAGGGAGGGAGTAATGGCTATGCCCCGATGAGAAACCCTAACACTGATGGTGGCGCTGCAGATCAGCAGTTTCCTGATCCCGCTGTGCTTCTGCGTGTCCGCAGGGACGGAGCCGAGAACATGTACTACTTCTCGACGCTGGCGCTGACCCTGAACGAGCTGGAGGACAGCGTGGCTCCCACCGACACCCGGACCAGCGGCTGATGGAGCAGGGCATGTGGGACGAAGCCAACGGCGAGAAGCAGAGGCTGGAGGAGAAGCAGCGCAGCGTCCGGAGGGAGAGGGAGAGAGAGAGGGAGGCGGCTCGGCAGGCCAGCGCCGCCGCCGCCACCACCGACGACGGGGACGAAGGTCAGCATTAAAACCAGGGTCTAATGCCGCCCGGAGGCCTGGGCTTCTGTGCTGTCTCACCCCCGATATATAACCCGCCCCCTCCAGATGCTCCGCCTACACATCTTATTAACCTTACCGCATTTGTGTGTGTGTGGGGGGGGCATCCCTGTTTATGCCTTGGGTACTGCTTATGACTGACACACACACACACACAGGCTATCCCTGTGGGAGACCCCCATTAGGATACAAAGTAAAAGTTGTGGAAGGAATTAAAATCTAATTTAAAATTATTTTAACTTTCACTTTTAAGATAAAATAAAGAACAATAAAAGAATAAACATTAAATGAAAGGAAATAAAATTCAAACTTCTAAGATAAAAACTTACAAGAACAGAAAAGATTAAATAATAATATTCCATAAAAGGATTTAAAATGTGTTTTTTAACAGCTAAAACCGATATGGAACAAAACAGAGCAGCAAAAGGATAAATACTTAATAAAAGGAATTAATATGCTGATATAAATGTGTTTTTTACTTTAAACTTTAAGATAAAACAGATATAAAACAGAACAGCAAAAAAATAAATATTCAATAGCAGAAATTTGTTTTAACAAAGATAAAAACTGACATAGAAGCAGAAAGAATAAATAATAAAGAATAAATATTCAAAAAAAGGAAAATGCTGATGCTTAAATGCTTTAAAGTAAATCAGATATCGATCAAAACAGCAGCAAAAGAAGAAACAGTCAAAGGAATAAATATTTTGATTTAAAATTCATTTTTAACCTTCAACAAAAAAAGTCTTAAAACAGAGCAGCCACAGAATAAACGCTCAAACGGATTAGCATTCAGATGGAAAATGCGTTAAGTCATAATTTTTAGCTAAACCAGATATGCATCCATAAAACGGAACAGAAAGAACAGATATTTCATAACTAAAATGCTAATGAACCCTAATTAAAAATGCAAGTTTTGCTTCCTTTTGCCTGTTTATGTTTGAGCACTGTGGAAGCCTTTTTTATTTTTTCTTTCTATAGTAAAACTTGTTGTAATTGTGTTTTGCGTTGTTTTTTGGGTTTTTTTCGTTGTACCCCAGGCGTCCCTCACGATAACTACAAGGCGCTGTGGTTCGAGCAGCAGGACGACCCGACGACCGGAGAGGCCACTCACATCTACAAAGGGGGTTACTGGGAGGCGAAGGATCGGGGCGACTGGAGCGGGTGCCCCGACATCTTCTGATCCACATCAACCAAAAACAAAGAAGAAAAAAGAAATTTAAATAAGAAATACGTAAAAAGAGGAAAAAATTGGCCTTACCAGGGAATCCGGGGGCGTGGCCGATTCCTGCACACTTACTCACGTTTCTGTTTCTCGGACTCGCTGCTCCCTCGTACCTGAACCAGACCGGCGAGGGGTCCGGAAATGCGTCCGGGTTCGAACCCTCCTTAATCCAGCAGCGACCTAAGGGACGGGACGCGCTCGTGCTTCGGCGCCGCACGTCTTCCACCGGGGGCCTGACCTGGACCATGTGTCACGTCACGTCACCGGGAGCTCCGGGTGAATGGGTCGGAGGGGTGTGTGTGTGTGTGTGTGTGTGTGTGTGTGTGTGTGTGTGTGAGTGAGAGAGAGGGAGGCTGATCCTGGTAAACTGACGATATAATAACGTGTGTTAATGAAGGATCGTTCTCGGGACGCTTTGCACAAATCAGCTTGCATTAAAGTAGCAGTTACAGAACATTCAGTGCCTGTGTCGTCCCTCGGCTACCAACAACCATCCCCGGGGGGACTCCATCCCACCCCTGCTCTCCGTCAGCCAGAACAGAGTCTAACGTACGATAAAGCCCGGGGATATATAGGCTGCTGATGTTTGGGAGTACAGGGACCCAGGCCGGATTCACGACAAAAACTTGCGAAGGTTCTTCAGATAAACACTAAGAAGTTCGGAATGTTTTCAACCTTTTTTAAGGTTTAACTTGAATATAAAAAGTGTAGAACAGAACACGAATAAATACTCATCAAAAAGAATTAAAATTCAATTTAAGATGAACACAGATAGAACCACAGAACAGAAATGGAATAAATACCCAATTACATGAATTAAAATAGAACACGAAGAATAAATACTCAGTAAAAGGCATTAAAATGCTGACTTAAGATGGATTTATAACTTTTAAGATCAAACAATAGGACCATAGAACATAAATAGAATAAATACCCAATTTAAAGGAATTAGAATTCTAATGTAAAATGAGGTTGTAACATGTTTTTAACTTCTGACTTTAAGATAATAATGTAATATACATGATATTGTATAATATTCATAATATAATAATAAGATGATTACATTTAACTAGAGAGGTGCATTTCCTGAAGAAAATGTGAGTGTGATTGCCACTCTGCAATGGCCGACCCTTAGTGTACCTCATGGACCCGAAGGTAATTAAGTCACCTCAGATTGCACCCAGAACCAAGCCTGCCGAATTTCGTGGCGAATTTCGTTACGGTCATTGCCCCCCCAGGGGCCCCAGTGCCCAGCCGGGGTCCAGAGGGGTCCCATGGGCATCACGTCACCTCAGATTACACTGGGGACCAAGCGTGCCGAATTTCGTGGCAATAGGTCGAAAACGTTCTGGTGACGAGCGTTCTGACCCCCGACCGGCCCGGATTGCATTCACTGTCTTTAGAAGATCGGTTTTATTCAAGGTGCCCTTGTACGAAGTCAAACTCGTTTGAGAATCCCGAGGTTGCACTGTGCTTATGATCTGTAATAACTGGGATGTGTTTAGTGTTCCTAGCTCATTGTTTTAATGCTCAGCCACGTTACGATTTTGGCTAATAGTAGGTTTAAATGGGTTCTTGCTTTCAGCAGGAGAGGTTACTTATGATCAGTAGTAATTAGGAGACCTTTGGTCTTTCCTCGGTCATTGCTTCAGTACTTCGTACCCTTTAATAAGCGTTACACGACCATATATGGTCAAGGGGGAATTGAGTCACTGTGTGCGTCTCTCCCGCTAATGCTAATGAGCTGCGGATCGAATCCGGTACGGTGCTGAAGCTCAGTCTCATGCTTTATAACGGATCAAATGTACACACGCGCCACGTTTAGCCTCTTTGTTTCTCTCTCTCATTTTGAGGGTCCAGTTGAAATGCCCTAGCGAAGCACATCAGAGCGGTCCTGCACACCGGTGCCCCCTAATGAGTGCAGACGGGTTCCCATTAATCATTCGTCTTCACCGGCTCTGTGAAGCATAAAATGCGTTGGTAGGAACCGATAATTGGAATCGAAATTCTTTTTTTCTTGCAATTTTGGAACCGGTTCTGATTCGGTACCCAACCCCAGAGACGCCTGGTCTCAAACGGCTTACAAAGCCTTAGGGTTGGGAAGAAACCGTGTCTGTTTCTCAGATCGGTAATATTCAAATTGAATAATAATGACACCAACGAGATGCTTCAGTCCTCGCTACGCACCAACTAAATACGGCTTTACCCCTCCCAAACAATAGCGCGGTCCGGGTGCCTCCTCAGATAAATAAAACGCCCGTATACGATATGTGACCATATATGGTCAAGGGGAATTTCCTGTGTGTGTACGCATTAGTGCTCATGGGGTGTTTGGGGGCGAAGAGTGGCTCGGTTTTAAGTGTACTTACACTGCTTACACGATTAGGAGGAGTAAAAGTACAGGAGGAACGTGTGACGCTGAAAGTTGGGAGGTTTTTATTCTTGTTTTTGTTGTTTTTTGTTTGTTTAAACTTGTAAGCTTTTTGTGTTCAGACTCTAATACTAATATATGTTTTTTTTTAAAGCCTCTTACTTTGAAGCGCTGTAAAATTTTCTCTCTCTCTTTCTTTCTTTTCTTCCCTTTTTTTTTTTGTTTTTTTTTTTCGACTCTTTGTGCTCTCAGAGCGGCCCGAACATAGAAATTCATTAGGATGCAATAAAAGTCGATAAAACCCCCCATAAAGTCTTGTTTCTGTTTTGTCTCGATTCGTGTCGAGGGTGGCTTTAATGAGCTGAAAATATTTGGACGGCCTTATTCTTCCCTATAATGCTAGACAAATCATCGGGAGCTTTATGGATAGGGTTTCTATGACGAGTGGTCCAAAGCACCGAACACGGGTGTAATTCTGTCGCTCGGTTGTTCATCTGGTCCTTCCGCTTCTTCACCCGTCTCCATCAGGGAACCGGCGATACAATCGGCAAATCGTTCGTTTGTCACCTGTCCCTACGTTTCGTTGTTACTCCGTACGATAAGTAAACAAAGAAATGATCTTTTCCGGTTGGGTTCTATTTGTGAATCGGCGTTTGATTCAGTGAGTCATTTGGATATGATACGAGATTCAGTCCGTTTCTGTTCAGTGAGTCATTTGGTTTGCAGCTGTGTGTGGGTGTTAAATAATGGTCTGTTATACATAAACATTGTCGGGTGTGGCGATGCCTCCATCAGTTTCTATGTTCAAAAGCAGACAGGCCCTAATCCTGCTTTGTTGTCTCCACTTTTATTTTGGAAACGGCCTCCCGCCCGCCCACTCGCCCTCCTTTTGTCTCTTGTTGTAGCGTTACTGTTACTAAGTTACTGTTTTCCAGCATATGCACCCTTTCAGGTGAAGTCCTGCCCCCAGCCAGGGAAAAAGAGGAACTTCCGCCCCCCCCAGACGCCCCACCAACGGACGGACCGGACACCACGATCTGCTGCCACAGGTGTGTACGTTAAACCTCAGTGGAGTTTAGGTTCTTTAGGAGGCACTGTTGGATTTGTTTAGTAGACGTCGTGCTCAGAGTTGTAGTTCCTCTTTATTATCCGTTTATTACCCAGGATTCATGAATTATTCAGGCGTGACTAAGATTCACACATCTGCTGTTCAGGGAGTCGTTTGGTTATGAACAAGATTCGCTCCTTCCTTACAGGGTCAGTGTTTGACTCTGAATCATTGGTCAGAACATATATTCCCTCCTGTTTCCTTAGGTGAATCAGTGAATCGTTTGGTCGGGACAGAGATTCGTTCCTGTTTTTTTCAGTGAGTCCGTTATTGTTGGTAACACTTTTATATTTATGAAATGAAATATATAAAGCACACACGTAAAATTTTAGTAAACAGTTATTAATGAGAAAACCCATTATTATATTATTTTATATTCTGTTATATTACGTTACATTGTTTTATTATAATGTTATGCTAAATTAGATTTATACATTAATAATAATAAAAATTAAAGATATTAAAAAGACTGAAAGAAAATTGTGATAAGTAATAAGACTACAAAATAAAATGATGCAAAAATACAAAAAACAAAGTATTTAATTCAATCAAAATGAGAAGAAATAAATAGTTTTTACTCTTTTGTCTCAAATCATGTTAAAAGAAAATACAACTAAGTTAAAATATCTGAAATAAAGAATTAAGAGTAAATCATTTAATAGCAAAGAAGATATAAAAAAAAATTAAGAATTGGTAATTCTCATGTTTATGCAATAAAATTAATTATGAATATTTAGTATTAAATATTGAATATTGAACAGCCAAAGGTGTCACAAAAGGTGTATTGTTTTATTTCTTTAATTTATCAGCAGAATGTTTAATGAATAAATAATAAGTAATTAAATAATTAATAAATATTAACATTTGTTTCAAATCATGTTTTTTTAAATTTACAACTAAATTAAAATATATATTTTTAAATATAAAAATAGTAGAATAATAGAAATATGAATGAAGTGGCACATAATGTAAAAATAAATAATGGAATCAAATTTAGAACTCATCCCTTTTTTAGTTGATAAATAATGGACTTTTAACATTGAAAATCAAATAATAAATAAATAAAAACTTTTGCCCTCCTACTCTGACTCCTCCCATTTAGAGTTTAGATCAGTTTGTCGCTGCTGTCTTTGGTTTCTGTTTCTCAGAATTCCCACCCATAACGGGCCTTAAGTCTTATTTCAGTAATACAATATAAACCTCTGCATCTCACACACACACACACACACACACACACACACACACACACACACACACACACACTTTCACAGAGGGAGCGCCTGATCACCCAGCAGCTCCAGGTGAGCAGATTTATTCTTTATTATTTCTTTACCTTCAGTTTAAAGATGCAGTAATGTGTGTACCCTACCTGGCCTGAAAAAGGTCACCATCTGGATTTAACTAAGCAGATAGTTAAAAAAGACCCCCGTCCCTTAACTACTGCATGGGTGATTGTGTTTCATCTGGCAACAAGTTATTTAACCCTAACTTATGCACAGAGTAGCTTCTCGTTTCTTATTGTGACACATCCTGTTAATGGTGGAAGGAAGAGCATTAGACACGCACATAGTGCAGGGGCTTAGACAGCTGTGGAGCCGTCAGAAAGCCGCTCATCAGGGAGGCTACCCGGCGAGCACGGCTCCACTTTGCATAAAGATTGGAGCATAAAGATTGGACTCCAGATGTACCCTGTTGCACAGCAATGGGTGCCTCTGGGTCAGCAGAGAGGCGGCTGATGCAGAATTAATATATTTATACATTATGTGTATATAACCTGTTTCTGTTGTGGCTTGGTTATTAGATACATTGATTTATTTATTATTTATATTTTATTTTTTCCAATTATGTGCTTTAATTGTTATATTATTTATTTGTAATTTATATGTTATTAGAGAAATTATAAATGTGAAAAATAAAATAATAAAAATAAATCCTCTGTATTTAATTAGAAGCGTGTAACAGCATTGCTGCTCTTTCTAGAAATATCAGTGTGTTTATATAGTGTATACAAATTCACTTTTTTTTAATAAATGAATAATAAACGAAATAAACTAAGATTTAATTGTTGCTTCATGAATGTAAATCTTTGATATTTCTGAAATGAATGCATACAAAACAAAAAGGAAAATATTAAAATAACAAAAGAATCGGTCATTCTCATGTTTGTACAATAAAATATTAGAAAGAAAAAAATATTTAAAATAAACCTAATTAATAATTAAAAGTCAAAGGTGTCACAAAATGTAATGTGTTTTTTATTTATTAATATATCAAATGAATATTTAATAAAGTAATTAAGTAATTAATTAATGACTAAATATGACGAAATATTATAAAAATAGTGTGATAATATAAAAAAGTATCTTAACTAAAGTAAGAATTAATATTAACAATTAACACATAAGAATTGGTAATAAATAATTAATAATAAATAACTAATACTTAACAGTCAAAGGTGTCAAACTGTAATAAATGTATTTTTATTTATTAATTTATCAATTTAAATTATAAGCACTTGATTAAATAGTTATTAAATATTACAAATATTATAATAATATAAAATGGTGTCATAATAATATTTAAAAAACAAAGAATTATGAATAACTTATGAATAAAATTAGGAGCACCACACCAATGCTGTCACAAGAATATGAAATTAATTCCTATTGTAGGCCATAAAAAATGATTTTACATTTGATAAATGTCTTAATACATTTAAAAAAAAAAAATCTTAAACCAAAAACAGGTCGTTTGTGTAAGATGATGTCTTAATACATTTAAAAAAATCTTAAACCAAAAACAGGTCGTTTGTGTAAGATGATCTAAAACAAACACCTTTTTGCTACGAACGTCTTGTTTTTCAACAGCTTCATCATGCGGACTCTAAACGAACTCTCGCACCTCCGGGACTCGGGGTTTGGGCAGCCGGGGCCTCGGCACGGCCTCAATCTGCTCTACTGGTTTGTGACCAAGTGTGTGGATTTCAGACAAGGCCGAATGTTCCTCAGGGCTCGGCTGGAATGGGAAGAATTTGGTTTCCACTTCTTCAACAACAGAGTCGAGGATGATGATGAGCGCCTATTGGACGATCAGAACCTCCAGTACTACGAGGTGGGGAATCTGAACCACCCGGAAGCGGAGAACCTTCCCGACTACGTCAGGAACACCGGCGACCACAACTACAACAGCGACTGGAACATCGACCGCATCATCGTGGGTCTGCGGGGTGGCGCTATCGAGCGGGTGTATGTCACCGAACACTCCAGCAGGACGGATTTCGATAGAAGCAGGACCTTCCGGGTGAGTCGGGGGCTGATCATGAATATCAATAGGATGGTGAGAAGTTGGTTCCTCGAGAAGGTCGAGATGCAGCCGATACAGCACCGCAATCAGCATCTCGAGTCTGCTTCAGTGTACATACCCTCCAGTAATAATAACGCTCAGCCCGGCGCCTGGTCCTGCTGTGTCATCCTTCTGATTCTCTTCATCTTCTTGTTGTTGTGCTTATTCATCTATGCTTTAATCCCCGCCAACTCCTCCCGCAGATTTTGAGCTACAGTCATAAAATATCCTGTGAGTAAAGATGCAGTACCCCTAAGATTGGTTCTGGATTTTCGGAGCGATCCTACTTACCACTTTTGTACAGCGACTCGTCAAACGTGGAGTGTTTTTCCATAAGAAGCCATGACTGAAACAAAATGGCGGATTTGAGCCACATGGACAATTCTGCTCTCACATTAATTATAAATATGAGATTATAAACACGCCTTAACTCGGTTCCTCATATTATTCAGGCCATCGGTCATTTATTTTGGCTTTTGTTTTTTTCAACCTTTGATTCCAAAACTTTAATCTCACACCACAGCTAAAAGCACTTTTGTATTTTCTTTTAGCTATTCAAACATCAATGTGATTTGTTTCTGTTTTTAATCATTTTATTTTCATGAATAAATCTGGAAAAGCAATACCATGAATACCAATAACCAGCAACCATATCAATATCAATAGCTGGGATTCATTAAAAACTAAATAAAGAAAGAAATTTACATCCATTTCAAGTGTGTAATTTGTTTTTTTATGTGCAAGTAGGAATAAAAAAATCATTTCCCCTGAACTTTTTCTTCTTTTGACATGGACTCACATTAGTTTTGAAATAAATAAATAAAAATAATGTACAAAATATTTTTAAGAAGCAGAAGACAAATTAATAAAGAAAAATTATATAAAGGTTAAATGTAGGACAAACATTTAAATAGCAAGAAACTGTCATTTAAATAATAAATTAAATGTAAAATATTATGTGGATTAAAAAATCTGTAGTGTTTTGCCTATCTTTTTATTTTATTTTACTTTTAACAACACCAAAAAGTTATACACAATGTATAACTACAAAAACATTCAAATCAAGCTTGTAAATAAATTATATAGAATAAAAACAATATAAGAGCAGATCCCTGCAAAAGGTACTCATAGATTCCAAATTAATACATTTTAAAAAATCTAATTCATTTACTTTTTAAAACATATAATTAAAAACATTTCGTTTAAATGCTTCATTTGGTTAAAAACTAATGTTCTGATGTACACAAACATACAGTGGTGCTTGAAAGTTTGTGAACCCTTTAGAATTTTCTATATTTCTGCATAAATATGACCTAAAACATCATCGGATTTTCACACAAGTCCTAAAAGTAGATAAAGAAAACAAAGTTAAACAAATGAGACGCACATATATATTATACTTGGTCATTTATTTATTGAGGAAAATGCCATTCCAAAACATTAACTTTATTCTTCTTTAACCATTCTTTGGTAGAACGACTTGTGTGCTTAGGGTCGCTGTCTTGCTGCATGACCCACCTTCTCTTGAGACTCTCTTGAGTCCTGACATTTTCCTTTAGAATTCTCTGAAATAATTCAGAATTCATTGTTCCATCAATGATGGCAAGCCGTCCTGCCCAAATGCAGCAAAACAGGCCCAAACCATGATACTACCACTGTAACACTAGGAGCGGAACGGACGCAGGCTCTAGAAATAGATGATTTAATAATCAAATATACAAACAAGAGAAACACAGAAAACAGAAAACACACCATGGCGTAATGCGGGTGTGAAACGAAAACACGAGCGATGCCGGAAAACGGGTCCTGAACGAAAACAGGTGGGAACTGAAACTAAGCCGGAGAACGGATACCAAACGAAAACAGGCAGGGACCGAAAACGGGTGCGAACTTAAACGAAGCCGAAGCCGGAAAACGGGTGAGAAAACAAACATACACGAAACTAACAACAGAAGCGATACCTGACTTAAATGAGAGATGAAGACACCGGATGATTGCGGAAGAGATGGGGAAACACGGACAGGAGTAAAGCCTGAAACAGACGGACGGAAAAGGCGCATAGGGATGCGACAGGCACGGACGGACACGAGGACCATATCGGGCAGAATAAACCGCAACCGGAGTATCTTACGGAACCCCTTATAAAGGAAGCCCCACAGGTGAGTCCAATAATGAGTCCGATCGCAGTGGGGCTTCCGGATAGGTCCGCGGGACAGCTGAGGTGGTCTGTAATGCCGTGGAGCGTGACAGTACCCCTCCCCAAGAGTCCGAGACGGAGCTAGGACTCCTACTAAAAACCCAAGGATGCTGTTCTGTCTCTGGAGGTTTTCTAGCCGGGCGGTCCTTTGGAGGGGTCTGGAAGCAGTCAGGCTGCCGGCGAGCGGGGTCGCCGATGGGCTGCTCTGGTCCTCCCTCTGTGTCAGGTACTGGCAGAGCTAACAAGATACTGGAGGACCCTGTGTCGAGAGTCCTCTTATCGACCTCTTTAAAAGCCAGAGTCCCCCTGTCAGACTCGGATACGGGTCCAGGAGTCTCCCAGTCGGATTCAGACTCCGATTCAGGAGTCTCCCTGTCGGACTCGGGGCGGACGGCCTCTGGCAAGGCCTCTCGGGAGCGGACGGCCTCTGGCAAGGCCTCTCGGGAGCGGACGGCCTCCTGCACAGGTACTTGAGCAAGCACAGTCCTTCTCGCTGCTGGCACAGGTCCTAGAACAGACAATCTCGGCTCTGACTCTGGAGCAGACCTCCTTGCTTGGCACGAGAACCAACGATAATGTCCGTGGCACGGGAGTGGGCGCGAATGTCTGCGGCACGGGAGTGGGCGCGAATATTCGTGGTGCAGGAGTTGGTGCGAATGTCCGTGACGTGACTGTCCGTGGTGCAGGAATTGGTATGAAGCTAGTGAGCTCAGATACCCGAACATCCATAGAAATCGGCTCTATAACTGAGCTGGCGAGTACCGACACACCACAACGAGACACTATCGGCTCAACAATTGAGCTAACGAGTTCTGAATCTGGACACAAAAAAGCTATCGGCTCTACAACAGAGATAGCTTGATCAGAAACAGGATCACGGAAAACTATCAACTCAACTACTGAGCTAGCTAAGTCAGAAATGGAACTATGCGAGCTCAACTTCGGAGATGGCTATCAGCTCACTAATGGAGCTAGCTTGTTCAGAAACATGAACTTCCACAACTATCGGTTCAGATAATGAACTAGTGTGGTCAGGAACACGAGTATCCACAACTATCCGTGCAAATACTGAACTAGTGTGGTCTGAATCACAAACATCCACAGCTAGCGGTTCAAATACAGAACTAGTGTTCACTGCGTTCTCAGGATTGGAGCTACCCGAAGCCAACTGAGTTTCTACGGGGTTAGGAAGCACGACGTGTGCAGAAACGGGATCAGGCAAAACGGACAGGTTAGACACGGAATTGAATGACTCAGGGGCGGAGCTAACATGCTTGGCGACGTAACTAACAGGCCCGGAAAACTTAGACACGGCACTATACATCACTGATGAGGAACAAAAGAACTCAGGTTCCATGCTACAGGATGCTAACGTCTCAGGTATGGAGCTAGGGGACGCTACTTGCTCTGTAATGAGGCTTATTTGCTCAGGTTTGAAGCTGACGGGCGCGACCTGCTCAGATACTGGGCTAGGGGGCGCTAATTGCTCAGGTTTGGAGATTACATGCACGACCTTCTCAGATACCAGGCTAACCTGTTTAGACACCAAACCCACGGACCAGACTGACCTCCTCCGCACACAGGCAAGCGAAGGATCCCATAACTGGTGTGTTAGACGCGGACAGTCCCTAGAGGGGACAGTGCACGTGGGTTCGGTTACTGAGGTAGTGACTGGCTGTGGGGCCATGGAGTTAGACAGGACCCCAGCAGAAAGAGGGCCAAATGTGGCAGCAATCACCTCCAAAAACTGCTCCCCGGTACATGCTTGGGCCATGGGCCAAACATTGGCTGCCCATTGTAGAGCCCTACGGGAAAGACAAGACACAATCAGTGATACCTGGGCGAGGGCAGAACTGGACGGGGACAAACAAAAAAAATTCAGTGCATTGTTACACAAACCGCAGGCATTGGTCCGGATCTCCAATAAACCGGGCTGGCAGATCCGGAACCACACTAGAACCTCCCGTCTCCATGTATGGCGGTTTATTCTGTAACGCTAGGAGCGGAACGGACAGGCGAGACGCATGCAGGTTCTAGAAATAGATGATTTAATAATGAAATATACAAACAAGAGAAAAACAGAAAACACACCGTGGCGTAATGCGGGTGTGACACAAGCGATGCCGGAAAACAGATGCTGAACGAAAACAGGCTGGAAACGAAAACGAGTGGGAACTGAAACTAAGCCGAAGGCGGAGAACGGATACCAAACAAAAACAGGCAGGGATCGAAAACGGGTGCGAACTTAAACGAAGCCGAAGCCGGAAAACGGGTGAGAAAACAAACATATATGGAACTAACAACAGAAGCAATACCTGGCTTAAATGAGGGACGAAGACACCGGATGATTGCGGAGGAGATCGAGAAACACGGACAGGAGTAAAGCCTGAAACAGACGGACGGAAAAGGGATGCGACAGGCACGGACGGACACGAGGACCATATCGGGCAGAATAAACCGCAACCGGAGTCTCTTACGGAACCCCTTATATAGGAAGCCCCACAGGTGAATCCAATAATGAGTAAGATCACGGTGGGGCTTCCGGATAGGTCCGCGGGACAGCTGAGGCGGTCCGTAATGCCGTGGAGCGTGACAACCACCACCATGTTTCACAGATGGGATAAGGTTCTTATGGTGGAATGCAGTGTTTTCCTTTCTGCAAACAGAACGCTTTTCTTTTAAAAAGTTCCATTTTGGTCTCATCCATCCACAAAACATTCTTCCAGTAGCCTTCTGGCTCGTCCACGTGACCTTTAGCAAACTGCAGACGAGCAGCAATGTTCTTTTTGGAGAGCAGTGGCTTTCTCCTTGCAGCCCTGCCATGCACACCATTGTTCTTCAGTGTTCTTCTTATGGTGGACTCATGAACATTAGCATTAGCCAATGTGAGAGAGGCCTTCAGTTGCTTAGAAGTACCCTGGGGTCCTTGTGACCTCGCCCCAACTATTACACGCCTTGATTGGAGTGATTCTTGTTGGTCGACCCCTCCTGGGGAGGGGAACAAGGGTCTTGAATTTTCTCCATGTTAACCAATCTGTCTGGACTGTGGATTGGTGGAGTCCAAACGCTTTCGAAGATGGTTCTGTAACCTTTCCAGTCTGATGAGCATCAAACAGCTCTTTTTCTGGGTCCTCAGAAATCTCTTTGTTTGTGCCATGACACACTTCCACAAACATGGGTTTGCAGAGCAGACTTTGATAGTTCCCTGTTCTTTAAATAAAAACACGGGTGCCCACTCACACCTGATTGGTCATCCCATTGATTGAAAACCACCTGACTCTTAATTCACCTTCCAAATGAACTTCTAATCCTAGAAACTTTTGCCACTCACTAATACGTAATATAATGTTCCTCAATGAATAAATGGCCAAGTATAATATTTTTGTCTCATTTGTTTAACTGGGTTCTCTTTATCTACTTTTAGGACTTGTGTGAAAATCTGATGATGTTTTAGGTCATATTTATGCAGAAATATAGAAAATTGTAAAGGGTTCACAAACTTTCAAGCACCACTGTAAATGTTATAATATTATTATTATTATTATTATTATTATTATTATTATTGAAATTATTTTAATAAATTGAATTGTTAATAAATTATAATAAAATAATATAAGAATTATAAATAAAACAGTTAAATGAAACTCAATACAAAATTCATGATTAAATATTTTTTTATTTTAGAAACAAAAAATCAACAATTACATTTAGTGAATGATTACAAAATAATACTTTTTGAAACCATTAAATGTAACAAAGGCAATAGAAAAAAAATCTTAATAATAAGAAAACAAATTACAGCAGTAAATAAGGAAATAAAAATTAATCCGAAACTGAATTAATTAATAAATGAATTAATAAAATTTTTTTTACAAGGTTGTTTTGCTAAGCATGTTAAAATAATAAAATAAGCCTCCTTAGTAATTTAATTTAATATAAAATGCCTTAATCGTGCAACTTAACCTATTTTATATTTTTAAGAAGCCATATATTAAGGATGTGTTACTTTGCTATTGTATTAAATTTGTATTTCTTTTTTTCTGTTTGTATTCTTTTAGATTTCATCACAGCATGCAGTTTAATATTTTTTATGACTGTATTTAGTTGAATTTAAATTGTCCTGTTCTGCAGAGCATCTTTATCTGATAGATCTAGACTCTGAGCTTACTGGAGCTCCGCCCACTTTCACAAGCCTGCCATATCAGTGTCTGTTTCTGGAAAGCAAAACTCAGATTAAAGTCCAACTGCAGGCACGAGACGGCTCCAGGTACGACATTTATGAAATAAGGGAATTATGGGGATTAACCTTAAGGGCAGTGGGATTCATTTTTGATTTTCTGTAAACGCTTTTACATAAGGCTTTAGTTGGACTAGACTGAGAAGGATCAGTGGTCACGATTCCGGACTGTTGACCATAAGGTCCAGGCCAGGGTCCAAACTCCTGCACTGCCAAACTGCTACGACTGGACTGGTCCAATCACACAAGTGTTTAATCCTGTTTATAGTGTTTTTCTTTCCTTGTAGTTTCTCCTAATCCTTTCATGTCCTCCTCAGAACTTGCAGTCATGTCCAGAATAAGGAAGCTGAACAAACTGGACCAGCTGAAACGATCCGGATTCGGTCAGCCTCCGCCCAGGCACGGGCTCCAATTGCTGTACTGGTTCGCCACCGAGTGCGTGTCCTTTGACGCAAATTGTAAAATGATCTGGCGGTGCGACCCGACCACAGAGAACTTCGGTTTCCATCCGTACTGGAACCTGCCCGACAACAACGGTGCCAAACTCCTGCCTGACGCCTTCAAGCCGTACCACACGGTGGGAAACCTGAACTTCCAAAATGCCGACGAGCTTCCGGAATACATCCGCAGGCAAAAATCCAGATACTGGGACGGCAGCAACAAGGACCGGCTGATCGTCAGCGTGGAGTACAATAAGGTTTATGTAACCGAACACCTCGACCGGACCAACTTCAACCCCAAAGCCACGTACCAAATCAGCCACGGCCTGCTCAGGATGATCAGTACCATGACGAGGAGGGAGTTCCTGGAAGCGATGAGCTACAGCGAAGTATCAGAAACCGCTCGCCTCATGGACGACCAGGACGCCCACAGCGCACCAAGCCCCTCCAGAGGCTATAGGTCAGACTATGAGGGGGCGTCACCCAGGAGCAGCAGATGCTTAGACTGCTGCACCATCCTATAAACGCTCAACCTCTGACCGGAAATGAAGCGGGATCGCTGCTTCTCTTTTCTGCTTCCTTAAAGCAGCACTGGTGTAAAATGAGGCTAAAACAATCAGGAAC
>JAJAGP010006803.1:0-18050 GCA_025084515.1 Ancistrus triradiatus | reverse complement strand
TTACTTCTTTTGGAACTTTTCTTCCCAATTTGCATATGTCCATTTCCCAAGTCTGTCAATTCCCACTACAGGTATGCACTACATGATGTCCATTCGCATATACAAATTTTAAGTCTAGGCTAAAGACGTACTTATTTGCGCAGGCTTTTGACTAGATCTAGACCAGGATGCATGGCTCGGGTCACTGGAGCCGGAGTCTGGAGTCATGTCTGGCCTGCCTGCCTTGTCCTTTAGGAGAGAGTGTCGAGTCTGGCTGAACTGGGCGTCGGTCCTCGTGATCTTGACTCGTGCATCCTTGCCTTATTCTAAGGGCAGAGCTGGGGGTTCATAGTCAAAGAGTCTTATGGTGATCAGAGACGTTGGGTTGCTGTCTTCTGCCTCCCGTGGGGTTGCCGATGTCTCATGTGATCCCTCTTGGCTGTGTTACCTTCCGGTTCTCCTCTTTCTACCTATGCTGCTATAGCTAATGCTGCCGGGGTCTCATGCTACACATGGCATCAGTGATTGTTAATAGACACTGTGCTCTTAATCAATAACTAATTACATTTTCTGTTTTCTCTCCGAGCTGTGTTCTGGTACCAGTTCCAGCCCCACACATGATGTTCATCCGCTGCAGCTCCACTGAAGCTGCTTCTGTCACCAGCTCCAGTCCCACCATACCCAGGTCACACCAGAGTATAGTAACCCTCACCCTCCTCCAGTTATCTGGGGACGAAGTGCTGCCAACAGCTTTCCTGCTTAGACTCAGGATCCTAGAGTGACTCTGTGTATCGGACTACTTAATGCCGATGTGCATATTTTACATTTTATTTAAACTATTCCTCCATGACTTTAGTTTCATTCTTAGATTTATCATCTACGCCACCCAAGGAGGTCGGGTCCCTTTTTGAGTCTTGGTCCTCCCAAGGTTTCTTCCTCATAACACTTAGGGAGTTTTTCCTTGCCACTGTCGCCCTAGGCTTGCTCAATTTGGGATTGGACGTCTCAAATTCTAAAGTTGCCTTGAGACAATGCTCCATTGTAAAAAAGCGCTATATAAATAAATCTGACTTGACTTGACATCCATGGTCTGATACGGTCAATATCCTTATTGTTATGGTAATTGACCGATACCATCCCAGATACATTAGCTGTTTTAGCACATGTAACAGTGCAGCCTCTGGTGCAGGTTTTATTGAACACATGCAGCATCAGCATAAACAGACTGAATGCTGAGCAACATCTGGCTAGGGCTGTGCTCCTTATAAGTACCGAAGTGATGATGCTGGTGCAAGTATTACTACTCAGGTAAATTATAGCTACTTTCACACCAAACAGTTCTAAGGATTAATTTGGGGGGAACAACCCTCTGCAGAGCTCCCACTAGAATTACATTGGTTCCAGGGCCCTTTTTTTGGTTTGCATTGGGACTGCCAGTAGGGATGCGGTCCACATTTGTAATGCAAAGATCTGTTGTTTATACGGCTACCAGTGTACAAGTATATTTAAATATGGCGATTGCCCTCAACAAGGCACTTGCATCTGGACCAATCACCACATACTTATGTTGCGCTGTCACATTAAAGACAGTTTCACATCTCAATAATGTTTGGTGACAGAGAGAGATTTCTGATCTGATCATGCAGCGTGCTGCATGCAGCTTACAGCGAGACAGAATTTTACCCATCTTATATAGTAAAAAACAGATAATTAATATACAATCGTCAATATAAATTTGAAATGTAAATGTATATTGGCTATTTAGTCAATTCCCTTTAGTCTTTATAATAGGTGGACCTGGCAACCGTGTTGTCCAAGGCTCACACACATGCGTTGACTGAGAAAACCGATTAACTGGTATACATACTATGAGTACTCCAATTCCCTGGAGTAAAATCCAGCTTTTTTTATCGGATTTCTTAATCTGATTTCTAAATCGGAGTATGCTGTGTACATGACCACTTGAATAATCAGATAACTGCAGAAATACGACCATGATCGGATTATTTAATGCATGTAAACGCACTCGTCTATGTTACATGATGCATACCTGTACGTACACACCCCCTACTCCACTTACCTTCACTCACTGGTGTCCACGGACCCTTTTTAACAGGGAGAATGAGTGTACATATAGGAACACACTCCACTTCCCATATCCATCCTCCGCTCTAGTCTTCAATAAGACAACAGAGGGCGCTGTTTACGCGACAGGGAGATGAACCCCTGGCGGCCTTCCCATCGTCAGACACAATCATTTGTGTTTGCACAGCAGCCTCCATGAAGACTGCATTGGAAAGTGGGTAATCTTGCGTAACATTCAGCCCATTACATAAATCATGCTGCTACTGTGCGTTAACTCTAACCCATTAACGCACCCCAATCATCCCACACGATCTCAGTGCCAGACTGAATTGCAACGTTGCTCAGCCTCACTGCTTATCCCTGCTTTTTTCTGTGAGTGCTGCATAATTAAAAATCTATTTAAAAGCCATTGTATACATAAATGTCACACATCTGCTCCACAGACAAACGCTTTGCCATTAATCACACCCACTGTGCAATTACATCCTGGGTTGTATGGCGAGAACCAGAGCAGGTTAATAAGCGCAGACTGGCAAAAGCAAATATGTACATGTAACCCTCATTATCATGCAGACTGCACTGCCCCCATCCAGCACAGTCATCATCTTGATGGTTCAACGTGATTCCTTTTGATGCACGCCATGTAACATCTGCCAGACCAACCCACACCCTTTCAGCATAGCAATGACCTGTTTTTGTATGAGCATGAGTGTGTATGCACCGTTGTTGCTGCAGTCGTCCACCAGGATGATCTCTTTCAGCAGGTGTGAAGGGGTTCTGCGCATGGCCGAGTGGGATAGAGCGCAGAATCACCGACAGAGCCTCGTCCATGAAGATGAAGATGATGCTGACTTGGGGCAGACTCGCATGGTAGGAGATGTTTTTGCACCTGCAGAGAAACAAAAGAATGGTACTTATGGAAGAAAATATGCAGATTAACAACTGAAGCCTAAATGAAGCTAAATATTCGCTGTTATTGACTGGGATCACCTCTGGTGAATATATATATATATATACTATATATATATATATATATATATATATATATATATATATATATTATATATATATATATATATATATATATATGGGCCACCCTTAGCAGCAACAACTGCAACCAAGCGTTTGCGATAACTTTCATTGAGTCTTTTACAGCAGCCACACTGGAGGGGTTTTCCAGCATGAACGGCCTTTTTAAGGTCATGCCACAGCATCTCAATAGGATTCAGGTCAGGACTTTGACTAGGCCACTCCAAGTCTTCACTTTTTTTCCTCAGCCATTCAGAGCTGGATGTGCTGGTGTTGTTTTGCATCATTGTTCTACTGCAGAACCCAATTTTTATTTCAGCTTGAGGTCACAAACAGATGTCCGGACATTCTCCTTCAGGATTTTTTAGTAGACAGCAGAATTTCATAGTTCCATTTATCACAGCAAGTCTTCCAGGTCCTGAAGCAGCAAAAACAGCCCCAGACCATCACACTACCACCACCATATTGTACTGTTGCTATAATGTTCTTTTTCTGAAAGGTTGTGTTACTTTTACACCAGATGTAATGGGACACACACCTTCCAAAGAGTTCAGCTTTTGTCTCGTTAGTCCACAGAATGTTTTCCCAAAAGTCTTGGGGATCATCAAAATGTGTTCTGGAAAAATTGAGACAAGCTTTAATGTCTGTTTTGCTCAACAGTGGTCTTCATCTTGGAACTCGGCCATTTTTGCCCAGTCTCTTTCTTATGGTGGAGGCAGGAACACTGACCTTAACTGAGGCGAGTGAGGCCTGCAGTTCTTTGGATGTTGTTGTGTTCTTTGGATGCTTGTGTGAGCTCTCAAATGAGTCATCGCTGCGCTCTTGGGGTAATTTTGGTCGACCAGCTACTCCTGGGAAGGTTCACCACTGTTCCATGTCTTTGCCATTTGTGGATAATGGCTCTCACTGTGGTTCGCTGGAGTCCCAAAGCTTTAGAAATGGCTTTATAACTCTTTCCAGACTGATGGATCTCAATAACTTTCTTTCTCAATTGTTTCTGAATTTCTTTGGATCTCGGCATGATGTGTAGCTTTTAAGGATCTTTTGGTAAACTTCACTTTGTCAGGCAGATCCTATTTAAGTGATGTTCTGATTGTGAACAGGTGTGGCATTAATCAGGCCTGGGTGTGGCTAGAGACAGTGAACTCAGGTGTGATAAACCATAGTTATGTTTTAACAAGGGGGGGCAATAGCTTTTTCACACAGGGCCATGTAGGTTTGGATTTTTGTCTCTCTTAATAATAAACACCTTCATTTAAAAACTGCATTTTGTGTTTACTTGTGTTGTCTTTGACTAATATTTAAATTGGTTTGATGTTCTGAAACACTTAAGTGTGACAAATGTAAAAAAACAAAAAATCAGGAAGGGGGCAAACACTATCACAACACTCTCCTTAACTGACGTCCCAGCTGGTCCCATAAATACTCAATTGGCTATAAATCTGGTGACAGGGCAGGCCAAGGAAGTGGTGCAATCTGGCACACTCTGAAGAGCGTCTACGCTGAAGATATGGCTGTGTCCGAAATAAATCCCTACTCCCTCATTAGTACTGTACTATATAGAGACAGACTATTTAGTTGACCAAGTAGCACTCAAAACAACTGAAATCTAACCCTTTCGTCATCATGAACATGCGTCACCAGTCTCAAACAAACTGGCGAGTGGCTGAGCCATCTTTAAAGCTCTGTACACGCACGAAACTAATTCTGAAATAATGTTAATAAAAGCACTGTGCTCTTTGTATGTGGCTGTTTGTGTCACTGTCACCCCTGTGTGCTGCACAAGTGTAAATGTGTTATAAGACTGATCAACCGATCACCAGTTACGGCCAATCACACAAACAAAAAAAACATCCAATCAATCGGTGCATCTCTAATTTAAATATAAAAATACTGTGTGTTCCTAATTAATCTAAGAGTCATCTGTTCTCCGTTTTCTGTAATATACTGTAACTAGACATAAAAATGCCTTCAAGCGGCTCAACATTCTGGACCGAAGACAAACAGATCATCATAGATAAAATAAAATAGAATATGAGATCTGCAGTAACCCCACTGAACCAAATGGCCATGGGTTTATCTCCAGCTGATAACATGCACCATTTCACATTGTTCCCTTGAGCAAGAATTAAGTTGTTCAGTGTCTCTGTGCTTAGCATCTGGTTTTCAGCTTGAGCAAAAGCAGCAGATAAATGGCTCAGAGACTGAGGGGAGGTTTGAAAGTGAAGGAGAACCAGGCATTGGTATAATGAGGAACTTACCCATCTGGTCTGAGGTCTGGAATGGCTCGGTCTAGAGACAGACGGTCACTGAGGTAGGCGTTATAACCGTAATACTGGAACTTGTGAAGAGCAACGCGGCGACCCTCTGGCCCCAAGTCACGACCCCCAATGTGAAAACAAAGGAGAGTCTGAAGAGAGACAAATCAGCTGCATCCTCCCTGTCCTTCTGAGGCCTTTCTACAAAAGAGAGGGAATAGGAGAATATTATTTACATTGCTCTTCAAAACAGGCTCAATTCATCATGGCATGGATTCAAAAAAGAGGTTTTGAAGTTCATTCCCTGAGGCAAATTTGACTTTTGTGACATTATCATGCTGGAAGTAGTCATTAGAAGACGGGAGAATTGTGGCCATCAAGGACTGCACATGGTCAGCAACAATATTCAGACACTGGTATTAACAGGCCCGAATGTGTCAAGAAACCATTCTCTCCTATGTATAGATCTGAGCACTCCTCACTGCATTGCATGGCATACACAACAGCCTATACATAGGAGCAACCAAACAAACACTCCACAGGTGCATGGCACCACATAGAAGAGCCAGCTCATCAGGACTCAGCGGTACTGTACTCCTCAACTTAACGGAGAAGGGACACTCCAAGGATACAAATGTTGATAATTTGGATTGAGAAAACAGATGGTTGGAAAGAGGCGTTAAGGAGGACATGTATGTTGCATTAGAATGGCTATCGTTGAACAGAGAGGGTGGTTTACAACACCAACTATCAGCCATCTACAAAGCAGCCTTGAGATCCCTTCCTAGGCGGTTTAACCGACAAATGCACCTCAACTCACCCGACCCGAACAACTCACATGGCAGGATGGGGCAACAACTCGCAACTGTGTCAAACCTTGGCCCCTGAGATCCTAATGACTCCCCCCACTAGTGGTTAAATACCTGGGACACCCCTTCAGCTTCTAGAACTGAAGAAACCTTTCAGATTGAGAGGTGAAATGTCTTCAAAACCCAAAAAAAGTTCAGTTGCCTCCAAGTCACTCAAGTCTGCCATCATCTGGATGACTGAGAACTTACACAGACACTAGACCAGGTTACATTTTTCCAGTTCCAGTTCGTATTCTTTCAGTCAGCTTGAACTAAAGAAATAAAAGACAACTAGAGAAAACACTAAAGACCAGAGACACAATGAGGCTAGGCAAAGAGAAGGAGACAAACCAGCAAGAAGGATAAACGAGAGCCAATGCACACCAGGGAGCGAAGAAACCAGACAAGGAAGTGCACAGGAAGACGAGTATTTATAGGAAAGGACAGCAGGTGGCAACAGCCCCACCTGCTGTCGAAACAGAAGAAAGACAGGGGGAGCTAAACAGCTTGGACTGTAAAAAACAATGGAAAAGAGACCCATAATAATCTGATAAAGGTCCTGAAGATAATAAGGCATTTGAAAAGCATGAAGTGTGAAAGAACGTGTCCACATGCAGTCTTTTCATTCTGAGGGGTTCCACCGCAGGTGTGATTCTAGTTCTAATTCAGCCTTTACTAGCAGCTTTCTACACCCTGTCTATAACACAGGTGCTTCAGATCCAAAACACGAACAAATAACAACAATAACCGGCACTTGTGTGGAAAGACGTGTCTTATCATGAAAGTGGATGGAGAGAGCTTTCAAAACATCTTTTAACCTACACTGTTGATATCCACCAGTTAAGATTGCCGCCCAAGGAGGTTGGGTCCCTTTTTGAGTCTTGGTCCTCCCAAGGTTTCTTCCTCATAACACTTAGGGAGTTTTTCCTTGCCACTGTCGCCCTAGGCTTGCTCACTTTGGGATTGGACGTAGTTATTAGGAGATAATCTAAAATTGTGAAGCTGCTTTGAGACAATGCTCCATTGTAAAAAGCGCTATATAAATAGATCTGACTTGACTTGATACCTAATCATTGTTCTGTGAGCAATATTATATAATAATATAATACTCTTGACTCTGTTATAGTATACATACACATAATATAACATAATAATACAACCTAATACACATAATATACCTATGATCGCATCCTAGTTGTTCTTCTTTTGTAGCGTACTGGTGCATTATTGCCACGGACTGGACTACGTGCATTGTGGTTGGAAGATTGCACCATTGTGTATTTTATTGTGTGTTTATTTAAGCCGATGTTTGAAGGTGCAATTTTTGTTCAAATTTGGGGACAAAAAAATTCAAACAAACCGTTCAATGAATTGTTTGAGTGAAGAGCCGTTCGAATTCCAAGGTTCCAATGTAGCACTGAATTTCTAGCATGTTAAATTATATGACATCAGTTCAAGGGCTCAGTTTATATCGCTGTGAAGAAAATCCATTCTTAACTTGTGATGGCGAAATCCAAAACGTGTGCTTCCTTGTGGACAATGTACCAGTTAAGTCGACCTCATTAAAATGAATATAACTAATACTAATCTAATATTTCAATATTCAACACCATGAATCCCCACGAGTGTCACAGTCTCACAATATTACTTCCTGAACATGCATTCACAAAGCCAGCTGCCTCTTTTTCGCCACTCTATGCTGAAAATCTACAAATCAGCTGTGCCTTTCTTTGACAGAGCTATAGTGAACCGTACTTGGCTACATGAAAGTAAATTTTTGCCATCTCTCCAATCAACATGGCATCCTAAAGGGAACGGGACAGCAGAACACAGTGCAACTGCCACCACCATTCACTCACAGCACTTAGCTACTCAAGCCTTGGCAAGGCTGCAGCAACGCTGAAAAGCTAATGCAGCTCATTAAGGGATGCTAATTAGCAGCAGAGGTTATTCGCTTTTAGCGTGCAGCACACAGAGCCAGCTCTGAGCGTCAGCCAGCTCTGGGCATCAGTTTGTCTTGTACTGTGGTATTACATTTTAATGGCTGTCACAAGGTTTACTTGGAGGTGTGTGTGAGTGCAGGGTGAGGCGAATTTGTTCTTTCAAATTCAAAAAAAGCAGTTTTTTAACAGTAAGTTTCCCTGCCAAAACCTTACATCGTACAGCAGGATAAAACAGGGCAAAAAAACAAAGAAGGATTCTAACATTTAAAAGCTTCAAAAGAATTCAAGAACAAAGCAAGCACGCATATTCAGTGCAATGGAAGAAATGTAAGAAGCGTTCATTTATTTGATCAAACACCTGCCGATTTTTTTGCTCATCTGAAAGCAGAGATGTTTTGTATAGTAATTAAAGTAACAATATCAATTTGGGGGAAAAATACATGTAAGGTAAAAAACTAAGCACAATGCAGAATATAAATGGTAATAATCAAAAAACTACAAAAACGTCTAATGACAACAAAAGTTTAAATTGTAAAAGTTAGCAAGTGTAACAGTTTCCTGCATATCCTGGCTGATGGCTGAGCACTTTACAGAGAACACTATACTAATACTGGGTAGGGCCTCCTCGTTGTAGCCCATCCACCTCAAGGTTTGACATGTTCTGCATTACACTGGTCTGGCCATTCTCTGTTGTAATGAATATTACCCGAATCTGCATGATATAAATGCATGTTCATTGTTAGACTAATCAAAAAAAGGCTAACCACTTTATCCAAAAGTAAATTTTTGTGGATGCTGTGGCAAAATTGCATTTAAATCAAAAGACGTATGTTTCATTTTAACCCTGGTAAAAGCAGACAGTCTGGTTATGAGATGTTTCAAAATTTTTAGAATGCAGAAAGACATTAGTTTAAGTTACTATCTAGCTAACTTGAAGAGTGTAAACAAGTTCAAAAGGTTAAATATACAAAGCATCAGTTTATGTAACTTGGGGATCTGATGATGAATAGAAGGGGTACGGAAAAAACAGAGAAAGGGAGTCAATAAGAAATAAGTAATATGATTAAGAAGAAAATGAATATGGAAAACGCATTACATATATACATAGTGTATACATACAGTACTGTGCAAGTCTTAGGCCACCATTAGTTTAGATATACCATTGTTTTAGCAATGGTATAATGACCGTATAATGGTGCTTGAAAGTTTGTGAACAATTTTGAATTTTCTATATTTCTGCATAAATATGACCTAAAATATCATCAGATTTTCACACAAGCCCTAAAAGTAGATAAAAAGAACCCAGTTAAACAAATGAGACAAACATACTTTCATTTGAAAACACCTGACTCTAATTTCACCTTCAAATTAACTGCTAATCCTAGAGGTTCATATACTTTTGTCACTCGCTAATATGTAATATTGGATCATTTTCCTCAATAAATAAATGACCAAGTATAATATTTTTGTCAATGGCATTGAAGATGGAACGTGGCTGGGTCTTCCAGCATGACAATTATCCCAAACACACCCCTCGGGCAACCAAGGAGTGGCTCCGTAAAAAGCATTTCAAAGTCCTGGAGTGGCCTAGCCAGTCTCCAGACCTCAACCCCATAGAAAATTTGTGGATGGAGTTGAAAGTCCGTGTTGCTCAGAGACAGTCCCAAAACATCACTGCTCTAGAGGAGATCTGCATGGAGGAATGGGCCAAAATACCAGCTACAGTGTGTGCCAACCTGCTGAAGACTTACAGGAAACGTTTGACCTCTGTCATTGCCAACAAAGGTTATGTTACAAAGTACTGAGTTGAACTTTTGTTATTGGCCAAATACTTATTTTCCACCATGATTTACAATTAAATTCTTTAAAAATCCTACAATGTGATTTCCTGGATTTTGTTTTCTCATTTTGTTTCTCACAGTTGAAGTGTCAAGACATTAGTTTGGCTTGACTGGATCTATCACTCAACAAGGATCAAGACTCTTCTCTGTAGACACCCAGGTGGTGGAATGAACTTCCACTGGATGTCCGAATGGCTGAGTCTCTTCATGTCTTCTAATGGCGACTAAAGATTCACCTCTTCACTCAGCACTTAAATGAAGACTGAAAGTGCACTTACATATTAAATTAAATTATGTATTTTGAAAAAGGGTTAATCTTTGTTTGTGGCTTGACCTACATCAAATCCTCACAGGATTTAGTTGAATTGTATTACAGGGCTGTTGCTTATTTGTACTAGTGTGAGGTAACGTCTACTAAGAATACAAAGCACTTCTGTAAGTCACTCTGGATAAGGACATCTGCCGAATGCTGTAAATGTCTTTGGGGACCTTGGACAATGTGTATCCAAAAAGCTTGAGATGAAGACCAGCTGATGCAAATCGATTTTCAGATTCCGCGAAGAGGTAATTCATTTACAGTATAAAAATTGCATCACATCCCCTAATTTTATTGCAGTAGCACTTTTCCTCTATCTGGATCAGTGCTAATAGACCAATGATAGTGTTGCCGCTTGATTTCGTCTGGCTCATCCAAGCAAAGATGCAGTTCATAAGTGGCTTTGACTGGATGCATGAAAGCCTTTATCATTGTTTAACATTGCTTTCCAGATTGTAAACGCTTGCTATGTGAAAGCTAAATCTGTGGTACTCTACATTCTGATCCCAAATATGCCACATGGAAAGCAAAATCATGCACCAATCTGTATAGAATATTCAAGCCATGGCCTTGAAAGATAGCATTTAGGATTAAAAGTGTGTACTATGTCCAAATGTGCACTATTCAAGCTGGGGGAAAAAACAGTTCCTCTAGACTGGAGTCTGAGATGGCGTGGATGAGCTAACAGAGGTAGCTATGATCATTTCAGTTTTGTTGTTATCAGAAAACAGGATAAGGATTCTTGGAGATAGCAAAATCAACAAACAAAAAGAGAACAAAAAGGAACAAACTTGAGTGTCGCAAAGTAAAGAAAAATAGCGTCATGACATAATGTGAAACTGGGCCTCCCCAGAACTGGAGCTTATTGCATGAGTAGGTGTACAGTTGTCCATAATCTGTTTGATCTCCTAACCTCTGGTAGACGCTACAGATCAATCACATCACGGACTAATAGTCTTAAGAACAGCTTCTATCTCAGTGTAGTAAGAGAACTGAACACCACCCAACACTGCCACTGCCACTCAGGGAGTTTTTCCTTGCCACTGTCGCCCTAGGATTGCTCAATTTGGGATTGGACGTAGTTATTAGGAGATCATCTAAACTTGTAAAGTTGCTTTGAGACAAGGCTCCATTGTAAAAAGCGCTTTATAAATAAATCTGACTTGACTTGACTTGACTGCCACTCAAGTACCCACTGTACAGGAACAACATACCGTATGATACATTATGATGCTCCTGCACTGGCACCTTACACATTTACCATATATATATCCATCTTATAAGAGTTAAATTATCTAACCTTATCTTGACTTTGTTTACTTCTACATCTTAAGTTGTAAATCCTATTCTAAATCTTATTTAAGTTGTATTGCTGTCCTGTTAATTGCACTGTAAGGATTGCTGCACAATTTCGTTGTACTCGTTGCAATGACAATAAAAGAATCTTATCTTATTAAAGCGCTCAGTGAATACAGCCTTACCTTGTTATCTCGTCCTCCGTTATCTCACCAACTGTTATAGCAGTACAGATTTCCTTCCATGCAATTTACCTCGAAAAGCCACCAACCTTGCTTCTCGCTCTCGCCAAGCATAAAATGTGACAAATGTCCTGCCAATAATGAAAGTCTACCCTGCTAAATCGCCAGTAGGCGGCACTTTAATCCTACTTCAAATTTGCAACGCCGTATCAAGTACAGCCCCTGTCTGTTATAAGAGATCTTATCAGAAGGAGACTGGTCACTGATTGGAATATGAATGGCCCCGCTCCATCATTAGAAAGAACTAACTGGCATATCAGTAAAGAAGTCTGAGATGGGGGTGGTAAGTCTTGGCCCCTTTATAGTGGCGGCACGCCCATGCACAGTATCCAGAATAACCTTTAAAAAAAATTGTATTTGTGTATTTTTTGTCAGATTATACTAGCAATTCCAAATATGCATTTTAAATGTTAATTTCTCTTTCAGTTTCGGATATACTGGTCTCTTCCTATGGCGTGGTTGTTGGTGCTAGACAGAACAACAATTTCAGGAACTGCAGATCTACTGAGATTTTCCCACACAGCCGTCTCTAGGGTTTACAGAGAATGGTCCAAGAAAGAGCCTTGTTGATTCCAGAGGTCAAAGGAGAATGGCTAGACTGGTTCGACCTGCTGGAAAGACCACACCAAGTGCCACTTTCAGCTAAGAACAGGCAACTGAGGCAACAATTTGTTGGACTCACCAAAATTGGACAATAGAAGACTGGAAAAATGTTGCCTGGTGAATCCCCAGTGTCTCCAAAACTGTTTGAGGACTGTGGTCGCCTAGCCGTTAAGGTACTGGACTATGGACCAAAAGGTCCAGGGTTCAATTCCCACCTCCGCCCAGCTGCCACTGTTGGGTCCTTGAGCAAGGCCCTTAACTCACAATTGTATGTACATGTCTACTACAACATTCGGACGGTAGGTTCAGAATTTGGCGTAAACAATGTGAAAGCATGGACCATGTACCAACTGTTCAGGATTGTGATGGCATTTCTTGGCACACTTTGGGACTCTTAATACTAATTGAGCATTGTTTAAACACCACAGCCTACCTGGGTATTGTTGCTGACCATGTCCACCACTTGATGACCACAGCATACCATCTTCTGATTGTTACTTCCAGCAGAATATCGCACCATGTCACAAAGCTCAAATCATCTAAAACTGGTTTCTTGAACATGACATTGAGTTCACTGTACTCAAATGGCTCCACAGTCACCAAATCTCCGTCCAACAGGGATGTGGTGGAACAGAAATACGACATTTCACTCATTACTACTCACAATTTAACCAGTGACCGGTCTCTCCTTAAACCATCTTTACTACTGATTTGTCAGAAAAATATTTAGAGAAAACTGCCACTTGTGTAGCATGTCTTGTTCTTTAAGAATGTCTCTTGATGGGTGGTTTAAGGAGAAGAACACATCCTTAAAATAACTCATCACGTTCACTGAGCCACAGGCACGACAGTCTGAAGTCACCGCACACAGCTGGTACCAGAGGCCACGCCTAAACTCAGCTTGCTGTCATTCCATGAGTCCTCTGATATATGTTATGTAACACATGGGCTTCAAACCCATAGCTCTGCATTCATATGACAGACGCTTTGTCTCCTCATGGTCATGGGTCAATGTTTGTTTTAGGAAAATCAGGCTGTGGAAAGACAGCAAGAGAAGAAAACAAAACAGAACGTGCATGAATGTGCTTTGTGTCAAGTACTGGAGATGTCAGAATGCAGGCTGCGTGCTAAAATCCTAACAAGGCTCATCGCTTACTTAATGTTCCGGCATCAGGCAGAATAACACAATTAGTGGTATACCGGTCCCTGAATAAACACAGCAAGTCGTGTAATTGGCTAAAACGGGCGTGTCCTATTTATTAAAGCATTGCTTTTAATTTACTGAGGTTAAGGTTAAGTGTAGCATTAATTAACTAGAGTAAAATTCTGTCAATGCAAAGTCTACACAATGATAGGAAGATAAACTTGTGTGTGCCATGGACTAGCTCCCTGTCCAGGTGTGATACCTGCTCTGCACCCAGCCCTGGCCCCTCGTGACCCTGAAGGGGTTAAGCGCATATGGAACGTAACTAAGTGTTATATTCATGTTTACATCAGGTAGCAGCCAAAGTTGGGCAGTTAGTGCCTCCCTCTACGCTACATCATTGTGAGAGCAACAGTAACATAAATGTAAAGTCTCCAAGTTTAACATTAGATCAGAGTTTCTCTGTGATTCTATACGTAATGAAGCTCCACTTTGTGGACCCAGGAATAAAATCTGAAAAAATAAAATACATAATTTATTATAATTACAGGTATGCGCCCTTTCATGTCCATATGATCAGTGTCAGTCTGCTGTAATGATGAGGCTTAAAATGATTATAAATTGTTATAGGAAATAAAATTCTGACTTAACTCCAGACGTTGCAGCCATAAACAGCTGGTCACCTCAACAGCCAGAGGCAGGAGTTAAGAGCGGAAGTCTGGCATTTGTATGTGTTTAACCATTTGACCGGTTGTGTGCTGGACTAGAGACTGTTCTAACTCAGCTGTGTTTAGAGACATTTTTGGGCAAGTTACTCGTGGTTGTGTGGATGACTTTACGGTACTTATTTGGAAAAACTGTACATGGTGTTCGTAAATGCATGTCCTATTATAAGCAGTACTCATTTGTTTGTCCCACTACCTGTATATTCTCTCTAACCTCCAACTATATAAACTGGTTCACATTCACTTGTTGAGTCTCTGTTTCACCTGGCTGACCTTCTGTGCTGTGTAGATGGTAGCATTCCACTCGTCTTTTCAGTGGTATATCTGACATTTATGTATCGTTTGCATGCAGTTTTATTGTAAAAAATACCCTTTATATTTACATTACAGAAGCATAAACACACTATGAGGCTATGGTAATGTCTGTTCAATGGCCATTTTGGTCAAAAGCCTGTTAAACGGCACATACCTGGAATTTTAATGACTTAGTTTGTAACGCCAGCCGGCGAGGGATCAGGAGACACACGCAGGCTACCGGTTAGTGAGGTTGGTTTATTGCCGGTATACGAAGGGATAGGAGAAGTCAAGGACGAAGGCGTGAGACAGGGTAGGAACATCGTGAATCCGCGCGAAGAGTGAGGTGAGTGCGGTTTAAATACTGTGCGAGTGAAGTAGGGAAGTAGAAACAGGTGCGCGTGTTCAGCAGGTGACGCGGGCCGGGCGGCCAGCGGGCGTGACAGAGCCCCCCCCACAGAGTCCGAGTCGGAGCTAGGACTCCAACGGGGAATCCCCGCATGCGGTTCTGAGTCCGGGGGTTTTCTTGCCGGGCGAACCCCCAGAGGAGACTGACGGAAGTCTGGCGGCTGGCGAGCAGAGACGCCGAGCGGACATCGGCGAGAGAGGACCCCGGCCGGAAGCTGGCGAGCGGAGAAGCCAACTGGAAGCTGGCGAGCGAGGTCGCGGACGGAAGGCTGGCGAGCGAGGTCGCGGACGGAAGGCTGGCGAGCGGGGTCGCGGACGGGAGGCTGGCGAGCGGGGTCGCGGACGGGAGGCTGGCGAGCGGGGTCGCGGACGGGAGGAGGGAGCAGAGGCTCTGGTGACGAGGAAGGGACGCGAGTGGGAGAGAGTTGGTGGGGAGAGGAAGGGAGGGAGGCGGGAGAGAATTAGGGGAGAGGGAAGGTGAGCGCAGGAGAGATCGCTTGCCGGCCGCGAGAGGAAGGCCGCCTGGCGGAGGAGGGAGAGAAGGTTCGGGAGAGGCCAAGGTGAGGGGGATGAGAGGTTCACGCCTTGGGACCCGGTGGACCGAGGAAGGGGAGGAGGGAGAGAGGCTCCTCTGGGAGAGGCAAGGGGAGGAGGGAGAGAGGTTGCCCCTGGGAGAGGAAGGGGGAGGGGGAGAGAACGGTATGTGAGGAGAGGGAAGGCCGTTTCAGGATGCGGAGGAGAGGGGGCCTGGTAGTCCCCGACGGAAAGGGAGGAGGGGAGAGAGGCCCTCGGTGAGAGGAAGGGCGAGGATGGAGAGAGGGGGGGTAGAGGACGGGAGGCGGGGGTTCCGCTGAGGGATGGAGGGAAAGAGGAACGGAGGCGGCGAGGTCCGGCGGCGGGGAACGGCGGCAGCTGTGACACACGCTGGAAAAGCTGGTTGAGGGAAAGGACCAGCGAGCGTTGGTCCTCAGCTAGGGACACAACGACCTGAGCCACCTCCCCAAGCCGGGCACGGAAGTCGGCGAGCCGACGTCCGACGGCAGAAGCAGGGTCGCGACCAGAGCCAGTAGCCGCTGTCTCCATGTTGGCGGATTCAACTGTAACGCCAGCCGGCGAGGGATCAGGAGACACACGCAGGCTAATGGTTAGTGAGATTGGTTTATTGCCGGTATACGGAGGGATAGGAGAAGTCGAGGACGAAGGCGTGAGACAGGGTAGGAACATCGTGAATCCGCGCGGAGAGTGAGGTGAGTGCGGTTTAAATACTGTGCGAGTGGAGTAGGGAAGTAGAAACAGGTGCGCGTGTTCAGCAGGTGATGCGGGCCGAGCGGCCAGCGGGCGTGACAGAGCCCCCCCCACGGAGTCCAAGTCGGAGCTAGGACTCCAACGGGGAATCCCCGCATGCGGTTCTGAGTCTGGGGGTTTTCTTGCCGGGCGAACCCCCGAAGGAGACTGACAGAAGTCGGGCGGCTGGCAAGCAGAGACGCCGAGCGGACATCGGCGAGAGAGGACGGCGGCTGGAATCAGGCGCGGACGGGAGGCTGGCGAGCGGGGTCGCGGACGGGAGGCTGGCGAGCGGGGTCGCCGACGGGAGGCGGGTTCCGCTGAGGGCTGGAGGGAAGCGGAACGGAGGCGGCGAGGTCCGAGGCGGCGGGGAACGGCGGCAGCTGTGACACACGCTGGAAAAGCTGGTTGAGGGAAAGGACCAGCGAGCGTTGGTACACAATGACCTGAGCCACCTCCCCAAGCCGGGCACGAAAAAAGAGAAGTCATTACATTCAATAAAATGACTTTCATATTAGTGTCAAAGCTCTAAACATTGCACACCACAGTGCATCACACACAGTATAGATCAGAGCTTTCTGAATGCAACTGTCAGGCACGCCACGTGCAGACTCGATCTAGAGCACTTACCCTCTTGGATAGCCTTCCCCATTTCTTTGTGTGTGTTTAATTGTTTCAATTTGTTGCTTCAGTGTGTGCACTGAAGTTAATAAACATACCTCCACCTGCTTTCTACTGACTGTTTGTGGCTGCAAACAACCTGAACATGACATTAGCACCGAGTGCTGCTGAACTAGTGTGTATATATGCTTTTCCATTAGGCCTCTTGTCATGCTGTCAGCATGCCAGACCAAATGTTTGCTATCAGACATATGGTCCTGCATATTGTGGAGCTCGTACAGAGCAAAGGGTTTACTAACCTGCCCATATATTACACACTCTCTCTATCATCCTAGTATGGATCACCTGTCAAAGCATACGCAGCAGGAGTAGCCTAAAGGATGGTCAATAACCCCAACAGAACAGCTTATAGGCCAGCATGGCCACCTGCCCACAACCCTTCCCAGATGCAGACTTATAATGCACCTATAGGGACAGATACTCAAATCAATACAATGTGCTTTCATTGTACTGAACTGTTCTCATATGAGGACAGGTCAAATTCATCTATTGTACGCGGTACATAAATGTTTATATGCAATAGAATTGAATCACATACAGTATAATGCTTTTAGATGCCCTTTATCATTTAATAGTTAGGTTTATCGCTGGAGTAACAGAAAATATTTATCACCATTGCACTCCATTTAGAAAAATGAGATGGCTTTTTTCAGTGTTGAAAGAGAACTCTTTCTCTCCCTGTTTATTTATGAATCCATTCTCCATAAACAACCTCCATACATCACATTTTTGCTGCATTGGGAAATTTCTACCTACAATACCTGATTTATGCTGCTGCCTGGACCAGTGTGCCTCAGGTGTTTACTGAGCTGATGAAGAAAGATTTCAGATACAGTGCTGTAGACAGGTGTTAAACTTTAGAAACGATTACAACGGGAATATGTTTTGACACAGGAGTAATGAAAATGCTTGTCTATGTAAAAAGCATTAAAGTGATCGTAAAACATTAAGCCATTAAAATAATGGCAGTACAATATTAAATAGTTTAGAAAATATTCCCATGAAGGAACATCTCCACATGCAGAGCTTCTAGCCAGAATTAAAAACCCCTGTAAGAATAAACACATAAAATTA
>JAJAGP010006802.1:0-18050 GCA_025084515.1 Ancistrus triradiatus | reverse complement strand
GCCCCTGGGTGGGCCAATGACCGTAACTCAGACAATTTTCGACCTACAGCCACGAAATTTGGCAAGCTTGGTCCCGGGTGCAATCTGAGGTGATATGTGATGCCCATGGGGCCCATGAGGACCCCGGGTGGGCATTGGGGCCCCTGGGTGGGCCAATGACTAACTCAGACAGTTTTTGACCTACGGCCACGAAATTCGTCAAGCTTGGTCTCGGGTGCAATCTGAGGTGATATGTGATGCCCATGGGGCCATTGCAGAGTGGCAACCACACTCGCATTTTCTTCAGGAAATGCACCTTTCTAGTTATTGCTGTTATTATTATTCTGTGATTTTCGACTCATTTCAACTGCCGCAGCTTTCGAGATATCAAACGTGTTCCAGCGTCACTGCGTTGGGTCTGGTCGGGAATGGTGTGCTTGTATAGGGCCCTCCTGTCGGACTTTAGGGGGCCCTTTAGGGGCCCCGCAAAATTCTGAATTTTCCCCTAGGAAATGAATGGGCCAAAAGCTAACGAATCATATCTCAGACAGTTTTCGACCTACGACCACGAAATTTGGCAAGCTTGGTCCCGGGTGCAATCTGAGGTTATTTGTGATGCCCATGGGGCCCCTGTAGACCTTGGGTGGGCCAATGACTGTAACTCAGACAGACTTCGATCTACGGCCACGAAATTCGGCAAGCTTATACCCGGGTGCAATCTGAGGTGATATGTGTTGGTCCCGGGTGCAATCTGAGGTGATATGTGATGCCCATGGGGCCCTTGTAGACCTTTTGTGTGCCAATGACTGTACCTCAGACAGACTTTGACATACGCTCACGAACTTCGGCAAGCTTGGTCCCGGGTGCAATCTGAGGTTATTTGTGATGCCAATGGGGCCCCTGTAGACCCCAGCTGGGCACTGGGGCCCCTGGGTGGGCCAATGACTGTAACTTAGTTTTCGATCTATGGCCACGATATTCAGCAGGCTTGGTCCCGGGTGCAATCTGAGGTGACGTGATGACCTTTGGGCCCATGAGGTACACTAAGGGTCGGACATTGCAGAGTGGCAACCACACTCGCATTTTCTTTAGGAAATGCACCTCTCTAGTTATTATTATTATTCCATTTTTTGTCAGGCTTTTAACTGCCACAGCTTTCGAGATATCGACCCTATTTCAGCATCATTGCGTAGGGCCAGGTCGAGAATGGTGTGCTTGTATAGTGCCCTCAGGTCGGACTTTGGGGGGCCCCGCAGGGGCTTCTGTAAAGTCCCAAATTTTCCCGTAGGAAATGAATGGGCCCAAAGTTAACGAACCATAAATCAGTCAGTTTTTGACCTACGGCCACAACATCCGGCAGGCTTGGTCTCGGGTGCAATCTGAGGTGACGTGATGCCCATGGGGCCCCTGTGGACCCCTGCTGGGCACTGTTGCCCCTGGTGGGCCATTGACCGTAGTTCAGTTAGTTTTTGACCTACAGCCACGAAATTCGGCAGGCTTGGTCCTGGGTGCAATCTGAGGTGACATATGATGCCCATGGGGCCTCTGTGGACCCCGGCTGGGCACTGGGGCCCCTGGGTAAGCCAATGACCGTAACTCACGTCAGTTTTCGACCTACGGCCACGACATTTGGCAGGCTTGGTCCCGGGTGCAATCCGAGGTGACATGTGATGCCCATGGGGCCCCTGTGGACCCCGGCTGAGCACTGGGGCCCCTAGCAGGCCAATGACCGTAACTCAGTCAGTTTTCAACCTACGCCCATGAAATTTGGCAGGCTTGGTCCCGGGTGCAATCTGAAGTGACATGTGATGCCCATGGGGCCCTTGTGGACTCCGGCTGGGCACTGGGGCCCCTGCGTGGGCCAATGACTGTAACTCAATCAGTTTTCGATCTATGGCCATGAAATTCGGCAGGCTTGGTCCTGGGTGCTATCTGAGGTGACATATGATGCCCATGGGGCCCCTCTGGACCGCTGCTGGGCACTGGGGCCCCTGGCGGGCCAGTGACCGTATCTCAGTCAGTTTTCGACCTACAGCCACGACATTCGGCAGCCTTGGTCCCGGGTGCAATCTGAGGTGCCCTCTGATGCACATGGGACCCCTCTGGTCCCCAGCTGGGCACTGGGGCCCCTGGCAGGTCAATGACCGTAACTCAGTCAGTTTTCGACCAACAACCACAAAATTCGGCAGGCTTGGTCCCGGTTGCAATCTGAGGTGACATCTGATGCCCATGGAACCCCTTTGGACCGCGGCTGGGCACTGGGGCCTCTGGCGGGCCAACGACTGTAACTCAGTCAGTTTTTGACCTATGGCCACAAAATTCGGCAGGCTTGGTCCCGGGTGCAATCTGAGGTGACATGATGACCTTTGGGCCCATGAGATACACTAAGGGTCGACCATGGCAGAGTGGCAATCACACTTGCATTTTCTCCAGGAAATGCACCTCTCTAGTTACTACTGCTGTACTTTAACAGCTAGTGCATCTGGCTAGGTAATATAACAGTTAAATTAATTACCTTAATAATAATAACAACAGTAACCTTATTGAAGTTAAAGCCTAGTTTGATCCTGACCCTGAATTCTGCCTGAGTGGAGTTTGGATGTTGTCCCTGCATCCACATGGGCAAACCAGTTTCCTCCTACATTCCAAAGATATGTGTCAGGCTAACAGGTTTCTATAAATTGCCCTAGTGTGAGTGCATCATTTGAGTAGAATCATATTAACCTTGCTCCTGTCATGGACAGCCACTGATGCTGATGTCATGTTAAATGAATAAAAATCGTACCCCTACTGTACACTGTTCTTCATTCTCAATTATCTTATCAAGGAGACCAATATTTATTTTAATCTCCCTTGGAACTACTGTAGACACGATACTGAGAATTCATCTTTGATACAATACTTGAAATTTGTTACTGTATTTGATACCAAAGTCAGATACTGTGCTTATCTCACTATTGAACCTTTTTTTTTGTTTTACATATGCATATCCAAATATACCATATCAACAATATATTTTATACAATGATACTATTTACTATTGGTAATCCATTAATTATATCATGTATTCAACTGAGTTTTATTGTATTTATATCCTAATAATAATAATAACAAGCGTTACTGATGTACTATACTGCATATTGCCTTTGAGTGCATCTGTATCCTTTACTGTTGTAAAAACACACACAGAGCAGACTGACTGCCAGTGTCTCACTATTTGATTTTTATTTGCTGATTTTGTTACATTTTTCTCAATGACAGTCGTTTATAAGAACTTAAAGATGCACTATTTAGATTTTTTTTTCAATATTTAAAATTGAATGAGCTGAGTTCTGACCTGGAGCTCAAGAAAAGCTACAATAATGAGAAAAGGCCATTTCCATAAAATAAACGACCTACATATTTCATGTACATAAAATTATATATGGACATTTTCACATGTATTAACCAAGGAAAATAATCCAAGTCCATTCTTGACAAAAGACAATTTCTTATGACAATTAATTCTTTTCTACCACTTTAGCTATAGATTGCTTAACGCTGATACAAACTTCTATTGAGATTTGAAGTAAAAACTTTTTTTGTGCTCTCCGTAAACTATGTGGTTTACTAAAGTTTTATCACACCTAAGTTAACCCTCACCGGCCGACCAAAATTACCCCAAGAGCACAGCGACAACTCATCCAAGAGGTCACAAAAGACCCCACAACAAGATCCAATGAACTGCAGGCCTCACTAACCTCAGTTAAGGTCAGTGTACATGCCTCCACCATAAGAAAGAGACTTTCAAGACGAAGACCACTGCTGAGGAAAAAGAACTTTTTCAATTTTTCCAGAACACATCTTGATGATCCCCAAGACTTTTGGGAAAACATTCTGTGGACTGACGAGACAAAAGTTGAATACTTTGGAAGGTGTGTGTCTCATTCCATATGGCCTAAAAGTGACACAGCATTTCAGAAAAAGTACATTATACCAACAGTAAAATGTGGTTGTGGTTGTATGATGGTCTGGGGCTGTTTTGCTGCTTCAGGACATAGAAGGCTTGCTGTGATAAATGGAACTATGAATTCTGCTGTCTACCAAAAATGCTGAAGAAGAATGTCTGGCCATCTGTTCGTGACCTTAAGCTGAAATGAATGTGGGTTCTGCAGCAGGACGATGATCCAAAACACACCAGCAAGTCCACCTCTGAATGGCTGAAGAAAAACTAAAAGAAGACTTTGGAGTGGCCTAGTCAAAGTCCTGACCTGAATCCTATGGAGATGCTGTGGCATGACCTTAAAAATGCCGTTCATACTTGAAAAACCTCCAATGTGGCTGAATTACAACAATTCTGCAAAGATGAGTGGGCCAAAATTCCTCCACAATGCTGTAATAGACTCATTGCAAGTTTTCGCAAACACTTGGTTACAGTTATTGCTGCTAAGGGTGGCCCAACCAGTTATTAGGTTTAGGGGGCAATCACTTGTTCACACAGGGCCATGTAGGTTTGGATTTTTCTCCCTTAATAATAAGCAGCTTCATTTAAAAACTGCATTTTGTGTTGACTTGTGTTGTCTTTGACTAATATTTAAATTGGTTTGATGTTCCGAAACACTTAAGTGTGATAAACATGCAAAACAATAGGAACTCAGGCAGGGGCAAACACTTTTTCACAGCACTGTAGCAATTTTACTTAATTATTCTTACAAGCTCGGTTACAGGCTCCTGCTAGGCACTAATATACAATAGTATAGTATTGCTATAGAAAGGAATGAATACATTTTAAACCTTTTCTTTACAATGTGCACACCATCAAAAGGATGAAGCTTCAGATGTGTGAACTGCTTCTAATTTCTGTAATCTGAGTGAGCTGAGAATTCACCCTGAAGGTACATCAGAGCTCTGGATATCTTTCCCTCATATCTATTGGCAGCCCTAAAAAAACAAAAGTTTAGTACTTTTGGGACCCTAACATGGATAAACAATTTTTAATGTGTAGTACTTCTTAGGAAAAGGAACGATTCACTTGGCAGTTGAAACAGTTGTGTTGGCAGTTGAGTGGCATCACGTGGGATCAAAGATTAATAAAAGTGCATTGCTGTGTCACACACCCCAGCATAAATGTACATTCAGAGTTCTGAGTTTTAAAGGTATACTGCCTTACTGTAAAAATATAAAAGTACAGTTTATACGTATCAGTCTATTACACAGTGCAGAAGCTCATGACAAGTCTACCTTTTTTACAGAGTTCTCAACGCATGGAGCAGTGCTCAAAACATAAGGTCAGGTGACTCTGGGTAAGGGCCCAGTTGACTTACATATCCTCGAGCCCCCCCTATCTCTTTCTGTCTGCCTCTTGTTCTTTATCCTCAGTGTTCTTCTAGTGTGTGTGAGAAAAGGGTGCTTGCATGCCACAGATTCTCCCTCCCATTTGTTGCCAATTACTGAACCTCAAAGAGCAGAATCCACCATTATAATAGCACAAAGAAAGAAAAAAAAGGTGAGCTGAACAGTCTGTGGGTTATAGGTGTTAAAGTTTAGTATAACATGTCTGGAAAAAATATATTTATTTATGATTTATTGCCAGGTGTGCAGAAATTACTTATATTGAGATATCTCTAAAGTGGATCCAGTCAAAAAATTTTATCACAGCACTAAATCAATATGCCTGATGGGATATATCCATGTTGGAATGTAACCATGACAACAACCATAAATACTGTTTCATATTATATCTATATTTATATATGTTTCCACTGAACTGCAATAAACGTGAATGAAATGAATTATAAGTCAGTTTTTGTTTAGAGAGCAAAACATTGGAAGAATGGGAGTTGGCAAAAAAACAAACAAACAAAAAAAAGAAACAGATCAACAGCCATAAGGAACTAATAGAGGAAAACCCAGATATGATAGAAGAGGATAAGCATGAAAATAAATAATTTATTGAAATAGACTCCAAATAAAGTAAACAATGTCAGTAAGTCATTCATTTATTTTTATGCCCGCTTGATACAGTTCAGGGCAGCACAGGCTGCAAGACAGGAACTATCCTAGGCTTGGCGCCAACCCAATTCAGTGTGCACATTTAGACATTGGGACACTTTCAGAGATGCCAATTAGTTAGACCTGGCCCAACACATGTACAGTGGTGCTTGAAAGTTATATATCTGCATAAATATGACGTAAAACACCATCAGATTTTTCACACAAGTCCTAAAGGTTGATAAAGAGAAACCAGTTAAACAAATGAGACAAAAATATTATACTTGGTAATTGATTGATTGAGGAAAACAATCCAATATTACATATTAGTGAGTAGCAAAAGTATGTGAAGCTCTAGGATTAGCAGTTAATTTGAAGGTGAAATTAGAGTCAGGTGTTTTCTATCAATGGGATGACAATCAGGTGTGAGTGGGCACCCTGTTTTATTTAAAGAACAGTGATCTGTCAAAGTCTGCCCTTCACAACACATTTGTGGACATGTATCATGGCACAAACAAAGGAGATTTCTGAAGAGCTCTAAAAAAGAAAAAAATCCCTGTTGGGACTGTGGTAGCCTAGCGGTTAAGGTACTGGACTATGGACCAAAAGGTCCAGGGTTCAAATCCCACCTCTGCCAAGCTGCCACTGTTGGGTCCTTGAGCAAGGCCCTTAACCCACAATTGCTTGGACTGTAAGACAATATCAATTGTAAGTCGCTCTGGATAAGGGCGTCTGCTAAATGCTGTAAATGTAAATGTAAAAGAGTTGTTGATACTCATTAGACTGGAAAATGTTACAAGACCATCTATAAAGAGTTTGGACTCTTTAGAAAGGAAAACACAACATTCCAGCATAATAACCTTATCCCATCTGTGAAACATGCTGGTGGCAGTATCATGGTTTGGGCCTGTTTTGCTGCATCTGGACCAGGACGGCTTGCCATCATTGATAATGAATTCTGAATTATATCAGAGAATTCTAAATTCAGAGAATTCTAAATGTCAGGACATCTGTCCATGAACTGAATCTCGAGAGAAGGTGGGTCATGCAGCAAGACAAAGACCCTTAGCACACAAGCCGTTCTACCAAAGAATGGTTAAAGAAGAATAAAGTTAATGTTTTGGAATGGACAAGTCAAAGTTCTGACCTTAATCCAATCGAAATGTTGTGGAAGGACCTGAAGTGAGCAGTTAATGTGAGGAAACCCACCAACATCCCTGAGTTGAAGCTGTTCTGTACGGAGAATTGGACTAAAATTCCTCCAAGCCGGTGTGCAGGACTGATCAACAGTTATAGGAAACATTTAGCTGCACTTATTGCTGTGCAGGGGGGGTCACACCATATACTGAAAGCAAAGGTTCAAATACTTTTGCCACTCAGTAGTATGTAATATTGGATCATTTTCCTCAACCAATAAATGACCAGGTATAATATTTTTGTCTCATTTGTTTAACTGGGTTATCTTTACATTCTTTTAGGACTTGTGTGAAAATCTGATATTTATGCAGCAATATAGAAAATTCTAAAGGGTTCACAAACTTTCAAGAACCACTCTCTCTCTCTCTCTCTCTGTATATGTGTGTGTGTGTGTGTGTGTGTGTGTGTGTGTGTGTGTGTATATATATATATATATATATATATATATATATATATATATATATATTATTTTTATTTTATTTTTTTTCCCCCTGTTTCCATCTAAAGTAAACTTAAGAATGTGGTATTTCAGTCTCAGAGGATATGTTGAAGAATATAATGAATTTGGTGGAGGAAACCACACTCTGCTTATAGTGGCATTCATCACTTCCTCACCTGGGAAACTCTTAAGATCTTTTGACGAACACTGCGCGTGTATGTTTGATGCTGTGGACTCAGCTACAACCCTTACATGACACCGCTTTCATGCCCTTTCTGAAGATCTGCTCGTCTAATCGTCTTTCTGAGCATAGCAAGATACTGCACTCACTTTTATGTTTGCTTTGCATGGGAATGTCGAGTAAGTAAAAGGTTATCTTAACCTGATACCAGATAGCAGCATGTCACTGTGCCTAGAGAAACCTTCCGGCAACCTATAAGCAATAACAACAACTGAAAGGAAATGGAATGCGTTTGATATTCTATGGCCTGATTATAGCCATATATCATATAACATTTTATTTGCAACAGATATGGCCCGAGTGCTAGATTGTGTGAGATGCTTGAAGTAGTTTTAAGATGGAATGATTTTACTGTCAACAGTCAGCTTTAGTGTGAGCCACTCAATTCTGACCTTGACAGTGAGAGAGGAAAATGAGAAGTAGAGAGATGGATGTCTAGCAGGATTTTGCCCTAAAGTAAAATACAAAAACACGTAAGTAGGATCGATAAGAAACAAATGTGGGCTTGGAAATGGAAAACATCTAACTGTTTTGTTTAACAGACAGTTTAAACCAGCACATTCATAGTTGATCCAGCATTCACAAAATACATTAATTTAACACAGCAACACAATACATAAAAAAATGGTCTTACTGGGTTAAACAGACCAAGGAAAGTCCTGGCATCCCATTTAGTAAGCTAAATCGGGGGCATTTCTAGACTGCTTTTCATACTGGGGCACACAGAATTTAGAGTGGCACAGTTGTACCCCTTGTTGTGTTGGGGTCAAGTCAAGTCGAGTCAGATTTATTTATATAGCCCTTTTTGCAATGGAGCATTGTCTCAAAGCAACTTTACAATTTACAATTTTAATGATCATCTAATATCTACGGCCAATCCCAAACTGAGCAAGCCTAGGGTGACGGTGGCAAGGAAGAAATCTTGGGAGGACCAAGACTCAAAAAGGGACCCTTCCATCTTGGGTGGCATAGATGATAAATGTAAGAATGAAATAAAGTGTCTAAAGTATTAAAGTGATAGTTCAAATAAAATAATGTCACTCTAGGATCTTGAGTCTAAGCAGGAAAGTCCTTGGCTGAGACATCAGCAACCCCATGGGAGGCAAAAGACAGCAACCCAACATCCCAGATCATTACAAAACTCTTTGTCTATGAAGGCCCAGCTCTGCCCTTAGTCAAAGGCATGGATGCACAAGTCAAGATCAAGAGGACTGAAGCCCCACCCAGCCGAACCGCCCACCAGACACTCCTGGCTGAAGGACAAGGCATGACAAGGCAGGCAGGCAGGCCGGCCGGCCGGCCAGACATGACCCCAGACTCCGGCCCCAGTAACCCAAGCCATGCATCCCAGTCTAAGTCTAAGCAAAAGCCTTTGTAAATAAGTATTTCAATAGCCTAGACATAAAAAATTGGAATGTGTCTCAATCTCGAACTAAAGTGGGAAGTTTATTCCATAGTTGGGAGGCCATATATGAAAAAGCCTTTCCCCCTGCTGTGACTTTTTACATTCTAGGAACTAAAAGAAGTCCTGCACCCTGCGAACAAAGTAAACGAGCTTTATTGTAAGACTCTAAAAGATCACTCAAGAACTCTTAAGAGATCACTCAGATAATGTGGGGACAGGCCATGTAGAGCTTTATATGTTATGATAAATATTTTGCAATGTGGAATTTAACTGGTAACCAGTGTAGTGATGATAGAACAGGACTGATATGATCAAAGTTTCTAGATCGAGTTAGCACTCGAGCCCTTGCATTCTGAACTAATTGAAGTTTATTTATTGGTTTGCTAGAGCAACCAGTAAATACCCTGTGGGGCAAAAAAGTATTTAGTCAGCCACTGATTGTGCAAGTTCTCCTACTTAGAAAGATGAGAGAGGTCTGTGATTTTAATCATAGGTACACTTCATCTATGAGAGACAAAATTAGAAAAAAAATCCAGGAAATAACATTGTAGGATTTTTAAAGAATTTAATTGTAAATCATGGTGGAAAATAAGTATTTGGTCACCCACAAACAAGCAAGATTTCTGGGTCTTACAGACCTGTAACTTCTTTAAGAAGTTATTCTGTCCTCCACTCGTTACCTGCATTAATGACACCTGTTTGACCTCGTTATCTGTATAATAGAAACCTGTCCACAGCCTCAAACAGTCAGACTCCAAACTCAACCATGGCCAAGACCAAAGAGCTGTCGAAGGACACCAGGAAGAAAATTGTAGACCTGCACCAGGCTGGGAAGAGTGAATCTACATAAAGTAAGCAGGTTGGTGTGAATAAATCAACTGTGGGAGCAATTGTAAGGAAATGGAAGACATACAAGACCATTGATAATCTCCCTCGATCTGGGGTCCCAGGCAAGATCTCATCCCATGGGGTCAAAATGTTCATGTGAACGGTGAGTAAAAATTCCATAACTACGTGGAGGGACCTGATGAATGACCTGCAGAGAGCTGGGACCAAAGTAAAAAGGCTACCATCAGTAACACACTACGCCGAGAGGGACTCAGATCCTGCAGTGCCAGGCGTGCCCCCCCTGCTTAAGCCAGTACATGTCCAGGTCCATCTGAAGTTTGCCAGAGAGCATATGTATGATCCAGAAGAGGATTGGGAGAATATCATGTGATCAGATGAAACCAAAATAGAACCCTTTGGTAAAAACTCAACTCGTCGTGTTTGGAGGAAAAAGAATGCTGAGTTGCATCCCAAGAACACCATACCTACTGTGAAGCATGGGGGTGGAAACATCATGGGCTGTTTTTATGCAAAAGGGACAGGACGACTGATCCGTGTTAAGGGAAGAATGAGCGGGGCCATGTATCGTGAGATTTTAAGCCAAAACCTCCTTCCATCAGTGAGAGCATTGAAGATGGAACATGGCTGGGTCTTCCAGCAAGACAATGATCCCAAACACACTGCTTGGGCAACGAAGGAGTGGCTCCGTAAAATCATTTCAAGGTCCTGGTGTGGCCTAGCCAGTCTCCAGATCTCAGCCCCATAGAAAATTTTTGGAGAAAGTCCATGTTGCCCCAAAACATCACTGCTCTACAGGAGATCTGCAAGGAGGAATGTTCCAAAATACCAGCTACAGTGTGTGCAAACCTGGTGAAGACTTACAGGAAATGTTTGACTTCTGTCATTGCCAACAAAGGTTATGTACAAAGTATTGAGTTGAACTTTTGTTATTGACCTAATACTTATTTTCCACCATAATTTACAATTAAATTCTTTAAAAATTCTACAATGTGATTTCCTGGATTGTTTTTTTTCTCATTTTGTCTCTCATAGTTGAAGTGTACCTATGATGAAAATTACAGACCTCTCTCATCTTTCTAAGTAGGAGAACTTGCACAATCAGTGGCTAACTAAATAAATTTTTGCCCCACTGTATATATATTTTATTAGTACTTTCATAGTTGTTTCTGCATTATTATAAGACGCATTCTTCCTCTACATGAAGCAGGGTAGCTGGTAAGTTGTTCTCTCTATTTTGGATAATTATGAAGTGTTGTTCCCCAGCAGTTTCATTAAATAAGCTTAAGCTCGTGTTTAGATGCTGCAGCTTAGGTTCTTACCAGAAAGTATTACCCTGGTCTTATTCTGTTTACAATGGCTTGCTGTTAAGTACTGAATTTCTTACAACTACCTGCTAATAATGTTTAAAGTATTCAAAGGTTTAGCATAACTTACTGTTCTCACAAAGTATTTTAGCCTACCCTGATCTTTTCTTTGACCTAAAACAAGCATTCTGAGTTATCAGGATTAGTTGCATCCCAGCTGGTGGTAGATGATTTTTTTTTTGTTAATAAAACCTCTGAAAGAGTGTTTGGAAAGATATAAAAACAAGCTATAAGTATTTAAATGCATCAAAGTATACTTAATGACCTTATTTGTAGTTAAGTGTACATCTTATTGGGCAGAACGGTGGCTCAAGCAGTTATCGAGGTTGCCTCACAGCTCCCACATTCCAAAGACATACATTAGGTTAACTGATAGCTCTAAATTGGAGCAGTACGAATGTGATTGAATAGTATTGATGTTAACTTTGCTTTTGTCAAGAATAGCCATTGATGCTGATGCGACGTTAAATAAAACAAACAAAACCAATGTATATCATATTTGTCACAGATGTAAAGTTCATTAATTTAGACTGTTTTCATTCATGTGCTTTACTGCTATCTTGTTTTATGTACTACACATTAGATAGCAGTTAAATAATTGAGATATTATTGTAATTATTATTATAATTATTATTGGTTGGTCCAGATCCTACCCCGGAATTTGTTGAGCACAATCAAATAAAATTGTTGCATAAGAATTAAAGTGAATTGAATTAATCTATTCCAGACTCCCAAAAAATCCACAATGTATAAGGAGTTGCACTAATGGTACTCCCTGATTTACGGAGGGGATATGTTCCGTCAAATCCATTATAATTTAAATGTATCATGAACCAATGAGTTTAATATAGTCTATACTGTATTATAGCGAAGCCTATTACACATGAACACTTAAGTAAACCTACACTTGTCCAAAACCATTAATACAATGCTTATTTTATAAAACGTGTTGAAAAATGTCATGTAATTTAGTGAGTAATGGATTGAAAAGTAAAAGCAAAACACTTTGTTGAACCATTTCACTACGTTGGTGATCTCAGGGTGCTAGCTGCTAAAACTATCTACTTAGCCTGAAAGCCAAGAGGATTCGCGAATCGTGAGTCATGCATTGAATTTGGGCTGAAACAAGTCGCGTGGCTCAAATCATACAATTAATACGAGTACTGAGTAAACCGCGAGAACGAGACAAACTTTTCTAGTCAACATGCATCGAGAACCAATGTCAGTAAGTTCTGTAGTGGTCGAGACCTGAGGTACCACTGTATATCTCTGGGCAGTAATGTAAGTGTACAATAATGTTTTTAATCTGTTGATAGATATATTCAACTGTTGTCACTGCACAGTACAAGTACATGGCAACAAACGGAAGTTATTTGTATTGTGTTTGGATATACATCTATAAAGTAAGTCCAGTTTTAACATTGTTAATACATGCGTTGATGTTTGTCGTGTTTCCCATGGGACTTTTAATCGATGTAATCCCGTAAGCCTGGGCTCCTTGTTTTTTTCCATGTATGTTGGTTGGTGAGTAATATATTTATTGAATGGGACTTAATTTATAGACACCCTGCATTTGTTGTATTTGAGTGTTCCAGGTGGTTAGTTATGATCAAGTACCTTGTGTCATTTAATTTAATGTCTGACACAGATAAAGTAGCTGATGATTGCACCCAGTACAGAATTTGTAGCACTGGAGTGGTGTACTTAGCATGCCAACTGAGGAATCCTGAACCCTGGAGCAGTGTGATATGACAATAACAGGTGGGAGAGGGCTGAAGAGTTTGAAGCGAATGAAAAGTAAGGAAGGGAGAGTTTCCCAGCTACAGAGAGGAGGCTGAGACACGAAGCCCCAGCCTGGATCCTGATCTCATCTGGCAGGAAGGTCACACTATGAGCAAGTTCATCATGACACCAGCAAGACGATTGGCTGGACAAGTCATGTGTGTGTGTATGTGTTTGTGTACGTGCATGGCTGAAGTTTTATCTTGCACAACACAACTGCTAATGGCTGTGACTGTGTACAGTGTGGTAAATTCAGGAATTAAAAGCAAACCCCGGAGTGTAATAAAGAGCAGAATGCACACACTCACTCACACGCACTTAAATACACATAAATACAGACTGTCCAAAATGTACAGTAAATACAGACTGGCACGCATTGATAAACACAAATTGCTCATCAAATTAAATTATTTTTGTTGTCATATAGAAAACTATACTGCAAAAATTTATGGACATTATATTAACCATTTGCTTAAATATTACATCCTTTTTTGGGATAATATGTTACATATTGAGATATTAGATACACAACATAGTCAAAAGTATGTGGACATCCGTTTTAATTACAGATACAGTTTTGATACAGATACAGTGTCCTTTTTAGATATGTTTCCAGGGACTGGTGTGAGTAATGTCTGTACACTTGTCTCCCAGAAGCAGACAGAAGGAGGAAGAGGAAATGTGTTCACAACAGCAACAGCTGAGTGACAAGCAAAGCGCCACTATACTGAGGTAACTATGAGACCTTCACTGATTGTGTCATGACATGTCATGACCTTAAATAGCATTGAACTGTTTTCCCTGTACTCACACTGGTAGATTGATATTATGAATAGTTCAGCAAAAATGTACAAATGTTCTACGTATCTTTAATTCAGCCAGTCTGCTAAAGAGTGTTTGGTGCTTGGTATGTAATTTATTCCTTTGAAATGGCTCTACAAGATGATGTCTGGTGCAAGTCCCATTCTATTGAAGGAGAAGGTATAGGGGACTGATAGATTGGCATAATATCAGACAGGCTATATTTAGCAATTTTATGCAGATAAAGTGCTCCTATATGTTAGAAGAAGATGGTGAAATATCCACTGGGTGAAAATACAGTGGAACAATTCTCTTCACTTGAACAATTCAGACATTGAATGGACGGTTTAAATTTTTTGCCCCCCAATTTGAACAAAAATTCTGACTTCAGACATGGGCACTCTAAATAAACGCTTAATACTGTGATCTCCCAAAGATGATGCACATGCTCCTGTCAAATTTGTGGCAGTTACTTTAGTGTTATATAGTAGAGGGTGTATAATTTATCGTGTATATTTTATTGTGATAAACAGTATGCTTTTCTGAGCAAATCCAGGATATCGTGCTTAAAGAATATTGACCAACTGCATGTTTCATTTAAGGAGTGTAATTAATCCTGCTTATTTGGATTAAGCACAGCACATTTTATATTTAAATCACTTTACTATGTATGGGATAATATGGGATGGGATAAAATTTCTAAGAATCTGTTTTCTACTGATGCATTTTGTCTGCGGTCACATGTATTGTGATAAATATCGTGCATTGTGAAAAAGTCTTTAAATTTTGTGATATACTATTTTTACCCTGTCACCCACCTCTAGTTATAGCTTCAGTTAAAGCAAAAAAAAAGCGTCTTTTAATGCACAGTCGGGCCGCTGTAATGTGGAAAATACACAAATAACTGTAGCTATCCCAAGTACCCCCAGCCCCCAACACCACTCACAAAGAGTGTGGAGTGCTGCGTATTTTTTGAAAATTTTCAGTAACAATACTAATCAAATATTTTAAATTTGGTACTAATAACATAATATCTTGGATACCTTTGAAGAACCTTTTCAAGTTTGTTCAAACACAGTACTCACACTGGAAAAATGTGAAAAATCCAGTCTTTAATTGAAATAAATGTAGTCTGAAAATAAAAAAAATCCCCTGATCAAAACCCCATAGAAAACCTATTGGATGAGCAAAAGAGTAGAGTGCACAAGAGCTCCCTTTGGACCCTGGATAATCTGGAGAGATTATGTAAAGGGGAATGGTCTCAAATTCACTACTTTGTATTCTGTATGCAGTAGATGTTATAGGAGAAGATTAAATGATGTTTTAACAGGGGTGGGGGTGTACAAAGTATAAAATATTTTGTTAAAAAGAATTATTTGTTAATGAGCATTTTTTTTTTCAGAATAATTTTATTTCAATTAAAGGTGGGGTTTTTCAATGTGAGGTTAAGCTAATTCACCAAAAGGTGAACTTTCTTTCACTCTTTACTAATCTTTACCAGGGCTGTCATTAGTTCTGAAGAACACTGTATATGCAACTGTTCTTAGTCATCTGTAAGTACTCCTGAGAGAAGTGAGCCACATTCCTGCTGAAGCTTTGAGATGACGTGTGTGCGTATTTGTCTGTCAGAGCCTTCCCCATGGACATACCTTCCGAGCATAAAAGTGTAGGAAGATGAGAAGACGTCTTGATGTAGACTGTGTGGTGAAGAGGGTCTGATTAAAGATACACACTGTGATCTTTATGCAGAGGCCAAATAGCCATCAGCTTCACACACCTGACACAGTGTCTCTGTGAACCATGAGAACAAACACCAAAAGAAGAAGCTGACAGAAAAGCATAGATGAAAGGAAATGGGTGAAACAGAAACTCAAAATGAGACAGTAAGAAACTCAGCAATGACACCCTTAGTAGATCCTTCTTCATGCATTTTCTCCCCTTTCTCATCTTCTCTTTCTCTCTCTCTCTAGATATTTCTTCTAAAACAAGGGCTGCATAGTCCACTCGCAAGGCTAACAGGTCTAACTTAAGGGGGCCAAACTGCTACATTGCTTGTAACTAAAGAGATTCCTACACTATAGCTGGTGGACAAATAACTAACAAGCTATCAGCAGTGGAACAGATGCAAATGTGAAACCCATAAATGTTTTAAAATAACAATATAACAGTTTTTAAGACAAGTAAGAAACAGTCGACATGAAAAACAATAACAGATGCCATAGATGCATAAATTCTGTTTGACCATACAAATAATTTCTAATATTTAAGATGGTTGATTTTGCTTTAGATTCAATGGGTCTTTATGGCTGTGGTAGCTTAAGGTGCTGGACTCTGGACCAGAGGTTCAAATCCCACCTCTGCCAAACTGCCACTCTTGTCTCCTTGAGGAAGACCCTTAACCCACAATTGCTTGGATGGTAAGATTGTATCAATTTTAAGTCACTCTGGATAAGGGCGTCTGCTGTATGCTTTAAATGTAAATGGCTAAGAATAAATGTTATGCGTGGTTTAAAAAAATACAACCCCAAATCAGAAAAAGTTGGGACAGCGTGGAAAATGCAAATAAAAAAAACCTCCAGTGTGTCTTACATTTACTCAAACTTCTATTTCATTGCAGATTGTATGGACCCTAGATATTTCATGTTTTGCTGGTCAACTTAATTTAATTTGTTAATTAACATCAATTCCTGTATTCCAGGCCTGTAACACAGGATCTCCAGTTTATCAACAAATGTGTAGGAAAATTATTGAAATGGTTAAAAACAATGTTCCCCAAGAAAGACTGGAATGGATTTACATATTTTCCCTCTACAGTGCATAATATCATTAAACAATTCATGGAATATGGAGGAATTTAAGTGCATAAAGGGCAAGGGGGCACACCTAAACTGAGGAGGCATGATCCCTGATCCCTCAGACAGCACTGCATCAAAAACTGAGATTCTACAATAGCTGATAGAACCACATGGGCAAGGGATTATTTTGGCAAACCTTTATCAAGCACTACAATACAGAGTTACATTCACAAATGCCACTTAAAAATTTAGTGTACAACAAACAAGCCTTATGTTAACCATGTCCAGAAGCAGCGTCATCTTCTCTGGGGTCGGATGCATCTAGAATGGACCATCACACAGTGGAAACGTGTATTGTGGTTAGATGATTCAGTATTCCCAATACTGTTTTGAAGAAATGGATGCCATGTGCTCTGGACCACAGATGGAAATGATCATCCAGACTGTTATCAACAAAAATCATCAAAAATTCAGGGTCTGTTATGGTATGGGGTTGTGTCATTACTCGTGGCAAAGGTCATTTACACTTTTGTGATGGCAGCTTTGATACAGAAAAGTACACTGAGATGTTAGAGCAACATGAGCTGCCTTCAAGATGACATCTTATCCAGGGACGTGTTACGACGAATCTTTTGTTCGCGAGGTCCTGAAGAAACAGTCGGACATCTAGGCGACTCTTGTTACAAACAATTTATTTAAAACACAAAGTGGTCTGTGAATATATCTTAGAGCTAAGCCGATCGGTTGCCCTTCTCTCCTGCAAGCAGACGAATAGAAAGCGAAAGAGAAAAAGAGAAAGAGACCGCTCCTCTCTGAGCGAATACTTTTGTTTCCCATCTAGGCTCCTCCTTCACTACTGGTGGAGCCAATGAAATGTGCTAGAAAGTCCAGGCTCCGCCTCCCCCCTTAGGCAGGAATCTGAAGGTTCCCTAGCCAGGGACCCAGGGACCCAGGGAGGCGCCATTTTGAACAAAGGACCACGTGGTTAAAACTTCCCGTATTGAATTTGCGTTGAATTTGCGTTTATAAGTTCCGAAAACCCTAACAATCCCCCCTTGAAAGCATCTTAATGCTTTCACATTACCTTTTAACTTTAAGTTAGGTGTTTCTAGGTTCCAGGTAAAAAGAGCAACCGTCTGCAACCCCCGATTTAATCCACTCTGACTACATGGCCACTGGGCTGAATTTGTACAATAAAAGGTATCTAAAAATCAAAAGGCTGACAGTT
>JAJAGP010006801.1:0-18059 GCA_025084515.1 Ancistrus triradiatus | reverse complement strand
GAGTACAGGCAAAGTAAAAAGTGACTATAATTCCCCTAAAATGTAGGCGACTTTGAAAAACAGCACATACATATTTAAATTATTGTAAGTAGACCTAACGGAATACTTAAGCGCTAATATCAAACTTTACTAACTATCAATAAAACAATAAACACAAACATACTGCTGTCACCCCCTCTGAGCCCCTCTGAGCTAACCACGCCCCCAACCTGGCTCCCCCACAACAGGCTCTCTTCAGAACTAATGAATGTAAATGTTTGTCTGATATGAAACCATATCATAGCTCAAATTTAGGCGACCCAGTTTACTCAGACATCACACAACCAGTCATGCAAACTGTACCGTCGAGTTCCCTGTTGGTAGGCATCTCAGAAAGAACAATTTGAGGAAACTGAACCAAGTGAACCACAGGTCTGTGCAACAAAGTTCGTTTCATCTTAAACATGTCAAAAAATCTACCACAAATTCATATTAGATGATATACAAACTCCAGAAGAGGATGAAACCCTGTGCTGAGGGTGAGGAGGTAGAAAACTGACAGGTCTTACCATGCACCACTCTTTTCCCTATGACAAAGGACTTTCTTTGACAGAAAAAAACAACTTTGTTTTGACTGTGAAGAGAACAGCATCACATAGGGCTGAATACATAGAAACTAAAGGCTAGCCTTGCTGCAAACGAAAACATACTGATAGTTTGAAAGGCTGGTTACTTCAATACATAGAAATAACAGCCATCACCGAGTCTAGAGTTACGTCCTGTGCCAAATTCCACCAGCCATAAACAGTTAGAAATAACAAAGGAACTATTTCATATTTACGGTATAATGTATGATTTTTGTATGCTTTTTTATTATTTAATGGTAGAAGAATGAAAAAGTTTTGAATGAAATGAAGATGGTTTGTTTAAATTAAAAGAAAGTAACAGAATGTGTTACAGCTTCTTATTATGCCGCTCAAATTACTTGAAAATGAGTACACTGATAAAGCCCCATAACTTAATATACAGGAATACGCAGTTTAGCTGCCACATGACGCTCTGTGAAGCAGGACACAGACCGAGATGGACACTGACTGGACATAACCATGGTCACAGTCTTTTTATGCTACTGTAATGCTAATATAAAGGGTCTTTTCACAAGAAAAGTGCTTGTAAACAAAGGTGTACTACTTATAATAGGACAGGCACATACATTTATGAATGCCATTAACAGATTGTTATAAATAAGCAGCGGAAAGTCAGACACATGAAAAAAATTCTCTAAACACATCAACCGAGTTAGAACAGTCTCTAGGTCCAAATGTAGGTCGACAAGCAAGCCATTGATTGGCTGTTGAGGTCAAGCTTTTTACAATAGAGCATTGTCTCAAAGCAGCTTTACACTTTTAGATTACCGTATTTTCCGGACCATAAAGCGCACCGGGTTATAAGGCGCAATAAATGAAACAAAACTCTAAGGTCCCTCGGAAGCTCCGTTTGGTCTTTACCTGGCACAGGGCATCTTCTTGCTTCCTCCAATTCCGTACCATTGATTCTGTAATGTTGAATTCTCTCGCAGCTGCTCTATGTCCATGTTGTACTGCGTGACCGATAGCGTTGTGTTTGAAATCCACTTCGAAAATGAACGAGTGAATGCACACACCGTAATGCTGAAGCACATACCGTATTACTCCGCGATGCTGCTCACTACGGTGGCCGTAAGCTTCGTAACTTACCAAGACCGTGCTAAAACATTTTGACAGATTTATGAGCGCCGTGTACCATCTACACTACACATCTACATTTTTGTTCTAGGTCAGAAAGCACAACCAGAATTAATTCATACATTAGACGCACCGCATTTTAAGGCGCACTGTCGATTTTTGAGAAAATTAAAGGATTTTAAGTGCGCCTTGGTCCGAAAAATACGGTATCCTGTAATATCTAAGGCCAATCCATTTGAGCAAGCCCAAGGCGACAGTGGAAAGGAAAAACTCCCTAAATATTATAAGAAGGAAGCCTTGGGAGGTGACCAGCTATTTACAGCTGCAATGTCCAGAGTTAAATCATTCATAAATCATAAATCATTTTTCAGACCTCAGTCGATATAACGAATGGATGTTGATCTCCTTTCTGTGCTATATTTTTTGTCTCAGCTGTCTTGAACAGAGGTAGACTTGCGGGTACTAGCTTCAACCATCGAGTGGCTTTACTGGTAAAACATATTTAGCTAACGCTTCGTCTGTCTCAATTGAAAGACAGAGACGAGGGCTGCATCCAAACCACATACTTTTGCACTAAAAGGTATGTCAAATTCATGCACCACCAATGCTGAATAACCAGATTACTGGGTTTCCTGAGCATCCAGCTGTCTTTATTAGATTTTCTGAAATCCATTATTGGCCCTGCTCTGATTCAAGATACCCGAGTATCCAGTTCCCATGAGCGCTTGAACGATCAGGTGACTGCTGAAGTCAGATTGCTAGCGTGTACGCAAACTCACTCGGCAATCTCCGCACCACTGGTCACGTTCTCTAATGGATTATGGTAAATAACTTATTTCACTCATCTTTCATTTAGATCCTGCCAGCGCCCTGTCTGTGCTCAGGTTAGAGAATTCCAGGTTAGGCTCCAGACAATGACCCAAGCTCAGGATAAGAGGGGGGGTAAAACAGGAATGGGGACTGTGGTGGCCCTAGCGGTTAAGGTTACTGGACGATGGACCAGAAGGTCCAGGGTTCAAAATCCCACCTCTGCCAAGCTACCATTGTTGGGTCCTGAGCAAGACCTTCCTTAACCCACAATTGCTTGGATTGTACCAATTGTAAGTCACTCTGGAAAAGGGCGTCTGCTAAATGCTTGTAAATGTAAATGGAATGCTTTGCTTTTTCAATTAGATGAGCAGCTTCTAGAGTCAGTTTCGTATATTTGCAGCTAGAGAATTCACGATTGGAACATTCTGATCCTGATCAGTTCTTCAGGAACCGATCGATGGCAAATCGGATGGCAAAACATTCCTTTCAGGCAGCGCTCGATGGCTCAGTCTCAGCGTGCTTTCCCATGGGGATTCGCGGAATGGCGGCATGTGTACTGTCAGTGTGAGCATCTGTATAGAAGGCTGTGTTTTATGAACAGCGCTTGCGGTTTCCACTGTTTTCATGCCTGCGGTGTGTGGGCACAGGCCGGCCTGGCTGATACGACTGCTGCCACTGTGTACTTATCTCCATAGGGACGGAGCGGAAAAGGGAGAGCAGCCGGGCACGGCTGGGATAATGACTCCGTCCCCTGTAGGCAACGACTCTGTTTATGTAGTTCTATCCAATTTGATCTAAATAACCTGTAATATGAGTGCATCTGATAGCATTTGCGTAATTGCGCTGGCTTGTGGCATACAAAGCGACGTTTATCAAGCCGTGGCAATCGCACAAACACACATGCTTAAGCGGGCTGAATGGCTTTGCTTTCATTAAAAACCATCTAGGAATCTGTACTGAAATGAGAAACCCCAACTCATGTGCTAGATGATAAAGCATGCTCGCTATGTCTGGACGGACCTGTATATCCCACCTCCAAGAGCACGAGCCAGTGTATTTTGGGGGGGTTCAAGAAACTTGTTCTGAACTTCTCTGAATAATGCATTCCCAGCACCTGCAAACTGAATAAAGCAATAATCATCTGGCCGGCGGCGTCTTTGCCTGAAGCAGCACGGTTCCAACGTTTTCAGGAGCTTTTCACTGGGGTCCTTTTAGATATAAGCAGAAGAGGGAAGGGAGGGGGATTGGGAAGAATTGCGCGGCAACACCGAGACTGCTAATGATATGAACAATGACCCTCAGCCATTCGCTGTGTGACTGCCTACTCTGCTTACCGCTCTCCTAACAAGCTGCGTTCTGCAGATAGACGGGCACATATCCTTGTATTACAAAGTGCTTTATTGTCATTTACGCCACCATTAATGCCGCAGTGAAGTGCTGCAGTCATGCTTACATCGACTCAGGTTTCTGCTCGCCATTGTCCACCTGCTTGGTCCGTCTCAATTAAGCCCTCCCACAAGTAGGTAATGAGCTTTCATGGAGCACTTGAGAGACTGTGTGCAAACCAGAAGAAAGCTGAATGGGAGTGCCCCCATGCCCAGCCCCTCACTTTCTCTCTCTCTCCCTCTGTGTTTTCTGAGAACCATCGCTCAGTGCGCTCTCATCTTCCCCACATTCTCACAGACTATTCACCTGATGCTATTCCCCCTGGTGGCCTTTCCAGTTCTATCAGATAACTTGTTTTTGTTCCTCTTCGTCCTTTCTTAGGACACACAGGACTGCACATCTGACATCCGGCATTTTGCATCCAAGAGCGCATACTGACCCCTGATGTGCCACCATAATGCTGGACATATCAGAAAAGGCGGGCACGGTGTGGGCAGGGTGGAGGTGCTTCAGCAAAAAACCCTTTTGATGTGTGCCCCGGTCGGGTCATGCCTGTCTGCTTGGCTCACGGCTCAGGAGACTCCACGGGACTTCACAACCTCTTTTTTAGAGAGGCCAGTTTGAAGCGCGGGACCCCATGCGGCGCACAATGAATGGTCGCATACCTAGCCGACGGCCGTTTGTAGAGCGGCCCTGGAGCTGAAAGAATGGCAGGAAGTGAAGAGAAAAACGAGCGAGGGGGGGCGGCGGTGAGGGAAGTGTGCACTTAAACTTGGCTGATACCATCTGCTGTTTCCTCTTGGACCCCCTTTTCTACAGCAGCCTCTGGTGTCCCTGCTGTAACGTTTAGCATTAGCTTTGAAATAAATACGCTGGAGCATCTGGCCACGCGGTGTACTGCTCGGTTCAGGATTAATATGTGTAGCATGAATCATAATCATAATATTATATGTTCCTCTGAGCTTCTTCTTAATCCCCCAAGACGGACTTCCAGTGGCATACAGAATTTCCCTCTGGCTACAGCACGCAGACAATGCTGCCTCGCATGGCTAACTCATTGTTCCATGTGTGGGAACCTGCTTCCTATTATAATAATAAACACGAGAATGTTCCTATTCTCTCACCAGCTCATTTTCCCCAATTTCTCTCTGTATGTTAAGGAGACTTTAGAAAGGAAGAAAAGAGGAAGCGAGTTCAACTCTCTTAACACTTCAATAGAACCCCCCCAATCGCACACAACTCTCTCTCAGGCTGCTTCTGACAAAGGACAGGGGAAATGGACAGATCAAAGAGGCCCTCAGTCACTACCACACACAGCACTCCCTCCCTTCTCTCTTCGCGTGTGTGTGTGTGGTGTGATACAGAGAGTGAGAGAGTGAGACAGAGAGAGAGAGAGAGAGAGTCTAGTACCCGCAGGCATCCGCAGGTGAGAGGGCACTAGCACCTCTGCGAGCGGAGGGAAAAGCAATTGGCTGGATCTTTCAGCCACATTGAAATGAAAACCTGGACCAAGATGAAGGTCAACCACACAAAAGCAATGAAACCTAAAGTCATTACATACTAGCTAAATGGGGGTTGCTTTACTATTAACCAACACTCACATATCGAGCTCTGGACAAAAAAATTAAGACCCGACTTGTATGGCAACAATTCCATTCCCAGTATCTGATGAAATTCAAACACAGACCTCGTTCTACTTATTTGGTACCGAATAGGTGATCACCTGAACCAAACCTTTTTGTTTGAGGCAAGGCAACCATACAAGGCAAGGCTATTATACATAGTGGCAGTTCAAAGTGCTTAACATAAAGAGATATAATAGCATTACAACAAGAAATAAACTAATACACAAGTTATATCCTTCAAGCAAAAGGATACTTAGCAGGAAAGTATGAGATGAGCATAACAGGTATTTAAGGAGAAGCGAAACAAACCCGAGTTAAGTCGAGTCGCACTTTTTTACAAATGGAGCACTGCCTCAAAGCAGCTTTACAATTTTATGTTGATCTTCTATTATCCAAGCGTCAATCCCAAACTGAACATGCATAAGGGTGGACAGTGGCAAGGAAAAAAAAAACTCCCTAAACACAAATAAGTCAGAAAACCTTGGAGGACCAAGACTCAAAAAAGGGACCCGACCTCCTTGGGCAGGCCTTAGATGATGTATATGTAAGAATTTAAACTTATGTTATCCAATTAATAGGTTTATGGTCATAGTTTAAATAATCAGAAGCTAAATATATACCAAGACAAAGAACCTATTTAAAAATTTTAAAAATAGAAATAATTAATAATAACAATAGTGATAAAAAAATAAAATAAAAAGGACCTCAATCATACGCCAATGAAAAGAAGAATAGTTTCAACCGGATTAAAACATTTCTAGACTGAATGAAATATTTGATTTCTGAACTTTAAGTTAACACAGTGTTGTTTTGTTAAAAAATAATATAAACTTGTTTTTGTATTATTTTTGGATTATTAATCAAGGTCTAAAAAATAGTGCATCTTTGTTTAATTTGACCAGTTTTACTGTGATAAAATGCTCTTGTCATTGCTGCAAAAAAAAAGACTTTATTTGGAATTGTCAGTAATTTATAGAATAAAAACAAAAAAGTTACATTTTCACTCAAACATGCACAGTACCTACAAAGAGTAAAACACGATAAAAACTCTTTAAGGTTTATAAAAAATGATTATTATTTTAAGGTTAAGTCTTTCTTAAATGAATACAATATTTCATTGAATATGATATAATAAGCATAGTTATATGCTTATCATTGGGACTTAACACAGTCACCTGACATAACCTCCATTTGGGCATTTATGGGGCACTTGAGGACAACCAAGCCAAGCATTCAGTAACATCACAAAGATGCTCACTGGAATATTGGTGAGGTCTTACTGGATAACATGGATCCATCAGATTTTAACATACAACTTGGGAGCCAAGCCAGCTGAGGGCACACTATCATCTATATATCTATATACAGGAGATATTTGTGTGCGTTTTGGGGGTACTACTGAAGTGTTAAGAGAGTTGAACTGGGCTCCTCTTTCCTTTCTAAAGACTCCTTAACATACAGAGAGAAATTGGGGAAATTGAGGATGGTTGAGAGAATAGGAACATTCTTGTGTTTATTATAATAGGAAGCAGGTTACCACACATAAATAGAAAAAATGAGTTAGCCATGCGATGCAGCATTGTGCGCACACACACACACAAACACACACACACACACACCACACACACACACGCACACATGGTCAAGGGGGGTTGTGTGACCTGCTGAATTCAAGTGAGCATCAGAAACAAGGAAGAAAGTGTGATTTCAGTGACTTTGAATGTGGCATGGTTGTTGGTGCTAGATGGGCTGGTCTAAGCATTTACCGAAAATGCTGATCTACTGGGATTCTTCACGCACAGCCATCTCTAGGATTTACAGACAAGGGTCCCAAAAATAGAAAAACTGAGCCTACAATGTGCACAGGTTCACACCAAAACTGGCCAGTAAAAGATTGGAAAAAATGTTGGTCCGACGGGTCTTTTTGACATTCAATATGGTAGGGTTTTGAGAGTAAAGTTAGGCGGTAAAACAACATGAAAGCAATGGATCCATCCTGCCTTCTATCAATGGTTCAGGCCGCAGGTGGTGGTTTTAATGGCGTGTGGGGCTAGGTTTCCTTGGCACAGTTTGGGTCCTTTAATACAAAACAAACAGTGTTTATATGCCACAGCCATGTCCATCCCTTTATGATCACAGTGTACCCATCTCCTGATGGTTACTTCCAGCAGAATAATGTGGCATGTCACAAAACTCAAATGTACTCCACTGTTCTCGAGTGGTCTCCACAGTCAGTACCTTGTTGAATCTATACTTTGAACAATTAAGGCAGTTCTAAAGACAAAAGGGTGCTAGCAAGGAGAGAGTGTGTGTGTGTGTATATATATATATATATAGACACACACACACACACACACACACACACACACACACACACATATATATATATATATATATATATATATATATATATATATATATATATATATATATATATATCCATCCATCTATAAAGAGCAAGAAAAATTTGATTCCTAAACAAAAAACAGATTACGAGTTTAAAAAGTACTTTAAATATATAAACATATTAATTTAAAGATATTAAATTTCAATATTATTAGCTTTAGTAATTACCAGCACATCTAAGGTATTTATATAAATGTTTGCATTCTTGCAAATTCAGTAATTCCATGAATTTCTTTTTTTATATAGAACTGTATGGCATGAACTACTTTTATAATAATTACTTACAACAAAAAGTAAAATTAATTTAAAATGTAATTAATAAGTCTTTACAATGATGTAAAATAATTCTGTATTGAATTATAAAACAATGAAGCATTTTGGGCTTTATATTGTATTATGCCATAAATCTGTGGAATCATTTTAAAGTCTGCTTAGGTTTCTATAATAATTTTATACTGTTACTTATATAATCTATATTGCACTAGTTTTTAATTCCTTACTATATTAGAACAATTCAATATAATTCTGTTCTATATTGTAGGATACATTAATTCTGTGTTAATTATTTTCGATTGTATTTGTATTACATTAAACTCTATATAACTCTCAAAAATTTTTATAGTGCAGACTAAAACATTCATGTATTTATTCTACTTTCTCTTGTATGACACCATTATTTTTAATTATACAAAACATGGTAATATGCAGAGGAAAGTTGTTGTTCAGTCCCAGATCAGATGCATTCCTCCACATTGCTTTTGTATTTGGAAGCAGGGGAAAAGCAAGAATTAGTTCAGATTTAATGCTGTTATTGCATTTTGAATGGAAGTAAATCATTATAATTAAGCTTAATATAATATAGAATTATTGCAAGTCTGTAAATAATTTCAATACAGTTCCATTTCCAGTATTTCAATATCTGTGGAATGCTACTCATCTTCAGTTACATGCACTACATACAGGGCAGATACTTCTCTTATCTTAGCGATGATTAGAGTTCAGAGATTTAAAAAAATAGCGAGACATTTTGTTGTATATTTGTTATAAAAGGAAAAGTGCTGACAGCTTCAAGTCGGAGTCGAGCAAATCTTTTTGTGGCTCTGGAAAGAGCCATTTTTACTATTTATAGCCCCACACAGAAAACACATCGAGACTCAAAGACACATGAAACACACATCAAATTCTATACACCTATAAGCACACATTTAAAAAATATAAGTGATCTATGCACATCTTCAAACTTGGGTTTATGAACAGAATTAAAAGAATGAGGTAACAATGGGACAGGACCTAACTTTAGATTCAGTACAGACTATTCATGCGATGAACTGAATTACAACAAACGTGTTTAACAAAAGCTAAATAAATCTCATCCTCGTCCCTAGCAGATCCATTTCTGAAAGCTATTTCTTGATTTACGTAGTCTGATTTAACATACGGTGAGTGGCATATAGAGATACTGAATGCCATCTGTACCTCAGCGACTGAAGGTTGCTTTTTTCCCGAGCATTAAGTAGCACTACATAATAAATAGTCTCATACAAACAAGCCAACATTCATTCAGTTGTGCTTCATTATTGAAGCATGCGTCATAATTCTTAGCATGTGTTACAACGAGCGGATGCTTTTGTCACAGATCAAAATCAATCAAAGCGGAAATCATAAGCCACAATATCAACACCGACTAAATAAAGTAGCTAATGCTTCAGTACACAGCGCCAATACAACGGAAGCATGAAAGTAAATGAGGGGCAGCATTAGAACAAGTGGTTAATAATGATTACACTCAGAAGCTGGAGCAGCTCACACCGGGACATGGAGCCAAACTGTAGCCATGTAAATAACCTCTGCATGAGCATGTACACTGGTAGATTAAACCATCTTTGAAGCGACTCGAAACTTCTATCATGGTTTTAAACCTAATAAGCTTAAATCTTCCGGCAGTCAAAGCTGTTAGCCCATGAATATTTAATCCAGGCTTTGATGATGCAGCTATGTTCTGACGCAGAGGTTTTCCTGAAACTTCTTCAATTACAGTAGTCCTCCATCTGAGAAAATATGATGTTCTGTAGACTGATGGTGAGACGAGGAACGAGAAAGTGAGGAAAGAATAACAGATGTAAAGGAAGAGATACAAGAGTAGCAGATGGTATGTTTTAAATCTGACAGAAGACCTTATTTTCCAAAATCAGCAGGAAGGAAAAAAAACTTTGGGACCTTCTGTGGTAACTTTTGGAAATCTATGCAGGAAGTGGCTAATATGTAAGACGATGATTACAATGTTGATTAAATTGATATTTAATCAACACCGATTCATTGGGTATAAAAGATGCATTAGCTGTAGGACAAGATTCCACAGAAGTGGAAGTGCTGGTACTGAATTCACATATGGAGATATGCTAAACATGTTTGTACAACTGTTTCCAATTTAACATAAGCATTCTAGCCGATGACTGATTGTAGAAACTCCAGAGTCTGGACTTTCTGGCACGTTACGAATAACCTCAGCATTACCGCTAATGTAAAATGACCAACTGGCAACAAAACCCCATGACCTAGAAATAAAGCAGATATCTCCAGACCTCCCATAGTGCAATAGCGGGAATTTTAAATAAGAGCCCTAAAGAAGATGTTAAGTACACGTACAGCACTACACAAAAGTCTTGGATTTTAATACGTTTCCCATTAGATGTTAGAGAAATGTCTTTACAGACAATAATATTAAGTAATACCTAACTTCATTAAGTGTCCAGCAAAACAAGAGCAGCTTTTCAAGAAGCTACAAAAACAACTGGGTTACAGTTTTCTTTTTCACCTAAAACCGTCTTGGAGAGGACGCGCAGCGCAGCGAGGGCCGTCGAGATTCCAAGCAAGGTGGAAATGGAAATGATTATGGTGCAGGAAGCAGCCGTTCCAATTTCAAACGGATAGCATTACCTTTCTATACACGGGGGGTAAAAATATCCCTCCTTCACGACTGCCATGAGCGCCCAACCTGACTACACATCTACACAGGGCCAAGAGATAAAACAAATGAGAGGAGAACAACAAATAGCTTGCTGTTGTCCATCCACCTCCGCTGGTGCGTTACTGGTTAAAAGAACGAGGAGATCCGACACTAGTTCCACATCCAGCAAGGAACGGGGCCAGCAGCTGGAAGTGTTCAGAGAAAGAGCAACACAAGAAAGAAAGAAAAAAAGAGAGAGAGAAAATTGTAAATAGACAGAGTAAAATTGAGAAAGAGAGCGGGAGAACGAGACAGTGCCAGTTTAAGTGGAGCCCCGATATCCAGCCCCCGGGAAGGTGCTCATTATAGCCAGAAAGGCATGCTATGCTCGTGCAGGGTCACCGAGTTTAAACATAAAGAGGCTGTATGGAGTTATTACTATAGCAGGCTTAAAACTCTAACACCTATCTGCTACAGAACTGTCCAAGCTTCAAGTCAAGCTTCAGGCTGCCACCCAGCTCCACGTCACCATTCAGGATTGTTGGAAAAAACGTCTAAAATCTCTCCAAGGAATTCTGGAGATTTAAATGTTTGATGAGCTCAGTGTTGCTGATGTGAATCGAGATGGATGAAGACGACATGACTCCGTCCTCAGGTTCATGCCACGCCAACAGAACTTTGCTTCTGAGGACACGAGATCCTACAGCGACTCTTTACAGAACTAAATAATGCCTGCATGCATATGCTGTACATTAGTATATTCAGTATTTTATCTATATATATTATGGGCTTTTTTATTATCGGTTTTATTATATTGTATTATCTAAATTATCTGTATACTAGTATAATATTTTAGGAATTATATTTTATTTAAATGTGTTCTCTCTTTTAATTTCAAGTTTAGCTTCTGTTTATTTGAATTATTACTACAAATTGTTTAGTTAACGTAGTTTATTTCTTACATATATCATCTAGGCTGGCCAAGGAGGTCAGGTCTCTTTTTCAGTTTTGGTCCTGCTGAAGCTACAAAAAATTTTCCTTGCCACTGTCAACCCAGGCTTGCTCAGTGAGGGTTTTGGATCTAGATATTTGTAGGTTGCTTTGTAGGCTAAAAAGCGCTACAGAAATACATTTGACTTTGATTTGTATTTGGAAGACCATAGACAAAAGCACATGAAAGTACAGATTAAGAAATCATGGACTAATGATCAGTCTATCCATGATACTTTCTCAGATGATACCTGATTCCTTTAATATATGTTCATCCTCAAATTTTATTGCTATAAGAGAATGACAGAAATAGGAAAAATATCAGCCAAAGGTATTTTGATATATACTGCAAAATAACTCAAATAATATGAAAATGAACGACAACCAGCTGAAGAATTAAAAATACTGTGTCAAATATAAAGTATTTTGTGTATGGACATGTATGCATATCGGCAGTGGCTCTTAAGTAGCTGAAGGTAACAGACATATTTATTACTGGTGGTAAATCTTTAGGGGTTAATCAATTATACTTCTAAAATATTACTGTCACTTGTTATTGCTCTCTTCTAAAATGGAATGACGTCAGGAGCTTAATGTAGAAAGTAAGACTTTATTCATAAACCCAAAGGCTGTACAATGAACATATAACAAAACAAAACAAAGTAACAAGAGCAGCTAACATACAGGCAAACGCAGTGTATCTCAGGATTGCACATTCCAAACACAACAACTCATCTGAATACAAATGACGAAAATGCTAATTGATAGGAAACCGTTTTACGTTTAGCTTTATATATATTTCAATGTTCTAAATTGTGCCTTCATATAACATAAAAAAGCTTTAAACCTTTAGAAGCAATTAAACTAGTTATGAAGACCCTAAGTGAAGTTTAAAATTACAGGTGGTTTGTGCAGTGCAGTGAAGTCCCAAGAAGTAAATGAATGAATGAATGAATGACAAGTCACATAAAAGGAGGAAAGTGGCCTTGGTTCTCACACTGCTCAGAGAATCACACGTACGAATATAAAACAACTATAAAGAACCATTTCTTATGATTTGTTATGTATAATAATGTAGCTTTCATTTCTATGTTAACAGATTTCCAAAAATAAAGTGACAAATTATAGTATACGGTAATATTGTGCATTTATGACATGACCAAAGTACTAAAGTCCATGTACCAACAGTGATGGAGATGTATTACAAAAAATCCTGATGCTAACAATGGTCAGAAATCCCAAATCTTAACATGAAAACAATGACAATAAATCTTAAACTCACAAGAATTGACAATCCTGTGGTACTGCCTTGTGTATATATTGACTACAAATGTGTGTCTTTTCAACAAGTGCCACTGAGCTAAATGCCTACAAAATCAGAGCTCTGCCTGACAGCTAGCATCCAACGCAGCAGCTAGCATTAAATATGACAAATTATAAAGAACAATGAAATATTCAGTAAGCAGATACCGGACAGAAAAGAAATGAATCAGAAACTGTTGTGCTGTTTATGAACTGGACTAACATTGGGACCAGCCTCACGTGCTACCTAGAGAATTGCTAGCTCTAAACGTGCTAGTGGTTGTTCAGACCTTTTCTATATTACAAAACTAGAAACATGCAACACACACATAGGCATTTTGCTACAAACCATAAATGGACATTTAGAATTTGCACAAGTTTGCACTGTACAAAGACTTAAAAGCGTGCATCAGCAGCCCGTCCCTGTGCCGTGCTAAACATGCTTAGCTGGTGTCCTTGTGTAAAACGTATTAAATGCTCTTAAAAACATTAAGCATTACAAACATTTGTGCTGAGCCCTGGGACAAACGCTAAGCCAAGAGTGGATTTGGAATTTTGCAGCTCATCTCTTGACAAAAATGTTCGACACCATGCAAGGCAGTCTCTCACAGTCTCACACATACACACACACACACAGTCTCTCCTCGGTACACAATCGCTGGAGCCCAGTGCTACAGTAAGTAGGCCAAAAGCCATACGAGGACAGAATTGGGAGTGCATCGAAGAGAACGAGCGAGGAATAAACGCAAATGTAAACAGCAACTATAAAGGAGCCGTACGCAGATCGAGTGGGAGAGAACGAGAGACAGTAGGGAGGAAGAAGGTTCAAAAAAAAAAAAAGGAAACAGAATGTGTCTGATGCTATTTTCTGTACTGTCAGCTAGAGGGTAATCTGCAGAAGCTTTCCTCGGTGAGATGGCAGGCTAAGGCTGGGCTAAGTCACTGAGCCATCTCTCGAACTCCTCAAACAGCTTATACAACCCCACTGCATACCTGAAATAGATCACACAATCCCACACAGCCGCCAGAAACTGCTGCCAGGCCCAAATACTCTTAATCTTAATTAAACAGGCATGATAAATATATTTCTTCTATCTTCCTGTCAAAGAGAGGGTTTAGCACAGACTCGGCATGAAAAGCAGCTAACGCAGTATTGTCATTCGTGGTACAAAACAAGCTAGGCTCGTTTACCATTTACTAATTAACTATAGATAAAGTAGGGTGTTTAAGAAAATCACATTTAAGTGTTAAGCAAAAATTGCAGGAACAAAGAGGCTTTTTTTAAACAGAAAAATGGCACACCCTCCGCCCAGCACCGTGCCACACTTGGGTCTATACTGTATATTGTATAACCATTTCAAATGCATGTCTAGTTTAGATGTGAAAGTCTGCTCACTTCTGAGAATGAAACACAAACTCCACCATTGGTCACAGTAACAAGCCATAACATTAAAACCGGTTATTGTAGCTATGGCTGTATCTTCTAAATTCATTTCTGTTTGTAAATAACAATTAAAACCATAACCGTAGCCACAGTGCCTTATTTGCCCCATCATCCAACATCACAAAAGCACGTGATTCAGACTTATTTTGACCCAATGCACAGTCCTCCTCCCTCCTCCAGTCCATTGTGCACCGAGTGACACTAAGAACACTACGATTTCTGTTTGCTGTTTGCTTTGTAATCGCATCTGATTTCTCTGCAGAGGAGGACGAGAGGACAGTGGGGCCCATTGTGATGGGAAGCCACTGCTTCCTGTTCTCCTTAGTCTTGGAGAGAGAGAGAGAAGTCCGGCTCTATACAAACTAACATACTGTAGGTGATCCAGCATCGTCACTGTCATCTCCATACAGCAGATCAGGGTAGTCATGTGCTGCATTTAACCCATTACTTCTTATAGTAGTATATCTCTTATATAATAGTGTATCTATGTATGCTATCACTACAATAGAATAAATTTGTTCCTAGGCTAGAACTAGAAAGTGCACTTTAGGGTCTGCAATGGCATTATTTTACTTTATCTTAAGTACAGTACATGTATGGCAGTACAGTAATTGCAGTTGGGACTTCAGTTACACTTAGCTCTGCGTTTGGAGGACACAAGATCACAGTGAATGAAATGGTTAATAATTAAATCGGGCAAAACTGAAGCACTAAAGATCAAGAGCTTTAGTTTTTTTTTGAAAGAAGCAAAACAGATTTCCTTCTGTGGTTTAGCCAATACTGAACTGTAAAATTAGTGCTCAGCTCATGTTCGCTGTGTTTGGCTAAAGATTATGGCTCTTATTAATATTACTTTTTTTTTTAAGTACAATAAAATGATTTTAAAGCTGGACGACCATTTTGTGTGAAATGGTGAATAAGGCTAAGCAAAAATGACAAATTATATCATAAATCCAATCAGTAAACTCTAGTTACTTTTATACAAAGACCACAATCTTCAACTGAATTAAAGTGGCATTGTTAACAACTGGCACGAATTTCAACACACAAAAAGCAAGTTTTAAAAAGGTTTATATATGTATAGTGTTTGTAACATACACTTATGGTGCCAGAACCAAAATGACGATAAACCTCCAAAGGTTTAACATTAAACTTTACATAAATCCACCACTGCTTTACAGATGTTATCTGACTAGCATCCAGCTCACTAGCTAAAACACAGCATGACAAATTCTAAAGAACATTGCAATCACGTGAACAATTAAATAACCAGTATCAAGATGCTGGATAGAAATGAATCAGTAAAGCACTGCACTGCCACTATCATTTACTCTATGCTTTAGTGGCAGTTACTCAAGTTGATTATTAAAGACTTTATTAATTGACATTATTCACAGCACAAGACACAAAGATTTTAAAATGGTACACGATGACACAAATATGCATTTAACTGTATGGCTAGACTTAAAAAAAAAACTCAAACAAAGAAAGAAAGAACAAAAATAATAGTATTCAGTCCCCAAAGTGCACCCCTTTATGACCAAGAAAGTTTGTGACGTAGCCTTGAAAAAAAATGTATTGACAACACAAACAAATGTAACAGACAGATTTTTTTTTTTTAACAGATTTACTTCAGTTCTATTGCATTAGACAGTCAGGTGTTACTTTACATTATATAATCGTCCGAATTTTGTTTAAACAGTTTAATTTAGCAAGCACCAATTAAGAGAACTGAACAATTACCATCACTAACAGTGATCACCCACACAAAACATTTATTATTTATATTAACAGTTAACATTCTTAATAAATACTAGTCAACATTAAAATATACGTACTTCTGTTTCTCAAAAGCGACAAAACCAATGTAATAAGGCAAGTAACGTTTGTTTGTTTGTGTATTTGGTTTATTTAACGTCACATCAGCACACAGGCTATATTCATGACAGGAACAAGGTTACATCGTTACACACGTTTCATCTGTACATATTCAATATCAAAAAACAATTTAGAATCTCCAATTCCCCTAACACTAGGTATATCACTAACGCAGTTAATGTCCTTAATAAATACTAGTCAACAATAAAGTGCACTGTAGTTCTGTTTAATGTCAAAAACTACAAAACCTATGTAACAATGTAAGTAATGTAATCAATATAAGTAGAAATGAATAAATTCAGTTAATTTGGCGTACTCCAATTAAGAGAAGTCAACAGTTACTATCACTAACACAGTTAATATCCTCCATAAACACTAGTTAACATTAAAAGTTCAGTTTAATGTCAAAAATCTACAAAGTCAATGTAACAACGTAACTTAATCAATATAAGTAGACATGAATCCATGCATTTAAAGTTAGCAGGCTCTAATTAAGAGAACGGAACAATTACCATCACTAATAAGTTATATACTAATACAGTTAATATCCTTAATAAAAACTACTCAACATTAAAAGTTAACCAAGGTTCTGTTTACTGTCAAAATCTACAAAGTCAATGTAACAGCATAACTTAATCAATATAAGAAGAAATGCATAACTTCAGTTAATTCAGCAGGCTCTAATTAAGAGCACGGAACAATTACCATCACTTAATATCCTAAATAAATACTAGTCAGTATTAAAAGTGTTATATATTAGTTCTGTTTAATGTCAAAAGCTGTAAAACCAATGTAACAATGTAAGTGAGGTAACCAATATAAGTAGAAATGAATAAATTCAATTAATTTACTGGGCTCAAGTTAAGCAAACTAAACAAATTACTCTCACTAATAGAGTTAATATCTTTAATAAAAACTAGTCAACATTAAAAGTGCTCCATAGTTCTGTTTAATATTAAAATCTACAAAGTCAATGTAACAACGTAACTTAATCAATATAAGTAGAAATGAATTAATGCATTTAAAGTTAGCAGGTTCTAATTGAGAGAACAGAAAAATTACCATCACTAATAAGTTAATATCCTTAATAAAAACTAGTCAACATTAAAAGAGCACCGTAGTTCTGTTTAATGCCAAAAGCTATAAAAACCAATGTAACAATGTAAGTAACGTAACCAATAAAAGTAGAAAACAATGAATTCAATTAAATTTTGCAGGTTCTAATGTAGAGACTGAACAATTACCCTCACCAACACAGTTAATATTCTTAATAAATACTAGTCAACATTAAAAGTGCACTGTAGTTCTGTTTAATGTCAAAAACTATAAAACCAGGGTAACAATATAATGTTAGTATAAGTAATGTAACCAATATAAATACAAATGAATAAATGTAACTACATTTAGCCGGCTCTAATTAAGACAACAGAGCAATTACTCTCACTAATACTAATCAACATTAAAAGTGCACCGTAGCTCTGTTTAATGTCAAAAGGTGTAAAACCATGTAACAATGTCATCAATATAAATAGAAATGAACACATTCAATTAATTTACCAGGCTCTAAT